>JAUEKY010096379.1:0-10559 GCA_031833965.1 Scyllaea pelagica
GAGAGAGAGAGAGAGAGAGATGAAGCCATAAACACGTGCTACTATTGGCGATAAGAGGTTTTAGCTAACGAGATAACGGGGACAACACGGAATGGAGGGGAATGCCATTTCAATCCGGTCATTGTAGCTCGAGTGATAAGAATCAGATACGTCTGGGGTATTCTGGGACTACTACGACAATGCTTTTAGTCGGGAAACCTTGAAAACAATGCCATTCCTTTCTATGGTTAGGCACTAGGCGAATGTGGAAAAGTGTCTTTGTAACCCTAGAAAAATGCCATCTTAATTTCATTCCTTATAACATCTCGAAAATACGAGGAGCATTCATTGCTTTATTAGTAATTGTGAAAAATGAAAAAAAACAATCACGAAGGCAGAGGTGTTCAATATTAGATTCCTCCTAAAATCCCCAGCTTTTAGACCTATGTTTACCGCACCTTGCGAAAGCTGTCAAGACTAAACACTGTTTCATGGAGTCGTGAACAATATAGTCAGACTAACCCCCCTGAACTACTTTGAGTATTGTTTGATATGAAAAGTTGTTACCCGTCACAAATCAAAAACCTTAATTATCTCTAAAAGAAAAAGAGACTGAACGACCTCAGGAAATTTTAGTTCAGATGCTATCCAAGAATTAAGAAATCAAACATTGGTGCTTTGTCTCACGGGAGAACAAAAGCGAAGGATTTTCGTGGACTCAGAATAACTGCCACTGCATCTCACTAGCAGCATGGGGTACGAAACGTGTTGAGAAATTTTCTAATAACCTGTTTAAAGGGGATAACAGAAGATGATCCCCGTGTGGTGTCCGGGGTTACAGAATAGCACCACCGTGATGCCGACATGTCGTATGAGGCGACTGCAGGGCACTCTTTCTTTCTTTCTCTCCTTTTTCCCCTTTCTTTCTTTTCCTGTCTTCCTCTTTCTTCTTTTTTTTTCTTGCTCAGACCCGCGGAGGCTGCGTTAGTTGCTTTTCTGACTGTTTGCAGGCGCTGATATGGCCTAAATTGTGCCGATAGCGCCGTTAAACCCTCAAAAAACAAACAAACAAACAAGCAAACAAACAGGAGATGAGTGTAATTTCATCGGAGACGGCACAAAGTTGAGTCTTTTACCCCCATTTTTCCTCACTCCACCCAGTTGTAAAGGGATACATGGCTGTTAACAGCGATGGCTCTCGGTGGAAACCTATTTACTGGCCTTTACAGGCTGGATATCTCACCCCATTTGTCCCATGTTATTGCCGTGGGCTGGGGATCCTTTGTAAAGCGCTTGAGCCCGTTATATGGGCATTGCTCTATACTGTAAATTATTATGTTCTCCAATGCAAATGACACTGTTGCTGGTGATTATGATTAAAATCTCACCGTCCGGCGGACTCTATCTGGTGCCATTAGGAATGAGAAGGATAAGCTAATTTCATGATTTGAGCTGAAGGTTTAAAGGCCTCTTCTCACAGCTTTTAGGTCATACCACTGGCAGAGCACTCTGAAGAAATCAACGTGCTTCAACACAGTGAAGAAACGGGGGACTCAATTTGAATATTTGCGCTAATCAAATTATACTGACATTCAGTCTCATCGCTATTCCTATAATGCCGTGCAATAGGCGGGGCAGTTGCTAGCATGATACTTAAGTCTTTGGTTTGATTAAGCCAGGGAATTGACCCACGACCTACCGATTCTGAGACAGATGTTTGAACCAATGGCATAGGCTATATTCCACACGTGTGTATGTGTGTGTGCGCGTGGGTGTGTGTGTGTGTGTGTGTGTGTGTGTTCGTGTGTGTTTGTGCCTGCTGTAACTGCATGAGTATACGTATAGGTAGGAGTGTCATGAACAAGAGGGGAGACTGATAGTGTTATGTTATGTGTTTATCCGTTTTGGTGAATTCTATTATCACATTGCTTGTTTTGCTAAGGACATCTTCTTTAACATGGTCAGCATTTATTTTGTTCGGAGCCATAATGACAAAGTTAAATTTTTTTCAGCTGATGTTTGAGTTTTCAATTTGTTCTTTCAATCTTCTAATGGTCACAATTCCCTCGCCTTCTTTCTAGAACCGAAACAAAACAAAGCGAAATAGAATAAAGCAAAACAATATAAGCAAATAAAAAAAACCCAATAACATTGAAGAAAAAGAAAGGGATAAATAATAGATTACTTATTCATTGACAAATAATATCATTTCCACCTATCTGTTACTTTAAAAGCAGTTAACGAATTGAAGAAAAAAAAACCAACAACGATTCCTCAGGAGATTTTCTCTCTCTAAAAATCAAACCACTAAGAGAACAACAATGAGGTAGCAGAATGGATTTCAAAATTCCACCTTACCATCCCGATTTCGATGGAATGGTCGGGGCATTTTACAGAACTGGGCTGAGGTACGCGTCCTCAGCATCTCGTGACCATTGAGGTGAATGGATGGGGTGGTTATGAATAAAAGCCATTTCCGCCTGGCCAAGACGGGCAGGGGGCGGCTCCCACGCAACCTCGGCCTCCATGGCGGTGGCCTGGCTTGTCATGGAACCGTCGGGTTATTGACGATGTGTCCATACAACTAGATCACCACCCACGCTAGATAAAGGCAACGGTATCTTATTATAGCTTTAGATTGAGTACGTTTCTGGATGATAATACAGATTGGATGAGTTTTGAAATGTTTAAAACGTGACGAGGGCAATGTTGGTTGATGCTGGTAAAATAGATACACACACACACACACACACACACACACACACAGAAAAAAAAAAGAGAGAGAGAGAGAGAGAGAGAGAGAGAGAGAGAGAGAGAGAGAGAGAAGGGAGAGGAGGAGCTCTATAGATTATTAAGATAACATGGGAAAAGCTTGTGATTATGGGGAGAGAAAATCAATCTTGACGACATACTAGACATTTCAATTCAAATTGATATTATCATCATCATTGCGACACACTCTATCGCTTCGCTCGTGATTGCAGTTTTATAGTCCAGCAAAATTCAACTTGTACCCATTGTTTTTCCAATAATTGGAATTTCATGGTAACATTTAAAAATCGATTTATCAAAAAATGGCCGTTAACTCTAAGTAATATATCATTCTCTCTCCACCTACGTGTAAATGAGCATCTGGCTAGTAAAAGACAATGTTTAACAGATTTATGTAAAGTGATGCTGCTGGTCTACCTCCCCGTGAAGAATTTTGAACTCACCTGGGATGGGCTAGATCCAAAACAAGTGTTTCTATGTGTCCAAAATAAGTCAGCATTGTAAAAGTAAAAGATCCCCACACCTCCTCAGCTCCTTGTTTACTTTCACCCCTTTCAAGCTTTGTTTTGGGTCTCATAATTTTCTTTATTTAAATGGTCAGATTTTCATTCGAAAATGTCTTAAATGTTGCGTTGATGCCCCATTCTGGGACACTTAGTAGGCTATAACAAAATTTGAACATTGGGGACAAGTTGATAATATCTCACAGAGGAAAATTTCCTGGTCACTCGAATATCACACCCAATCATAGTCAACCAACGCCGGGCCGACCAGTCGTTGTACTGTTCACAATGGCGGTGAACACCTAAGCTGCCAATTCTATTAATGACGGTTGCACGACGAGGCCTTGGGTAGAACCCAAGACCTACCAGTTCTGAGGATGACGATGATGATGACGGTGGTGGTGGCGGTGGGGGTGATGATGATGATAATGTTGATGATTATGTTGATGATTAATAATGATAACAACAAGTTGAATAATAAACATACGAGGGTTTGAAAAGTAAATGAATACAAATTAATGTATCATGGAACCTTTGCTAAGAATGGTTTGTCCGATAATGATGTAATATGACTTGAAGGGGTATTCGTTTATCTCCGAAATTCACCATGATAAAGCTTCACCATCATCATCATCATCATCACCACCATCATCCGCATCATCACCATCATCATCATCATCATCATCATCATCATCTTCACCATCACCACCACCAACCACCATTATTATCATTATCATCATCATCGTCGTCGTCGTCATCAGCATAATATTCTTCATCACCGCCACCATCATCATTGATATAATTACTATTACTATCACAATCCTAATCGCAAACATCATTATCATCATTGCTTTTATCATTCACCAATAGCATTATTAGTGTCAATGTTTTTAGAAAACATAATCCTCTTTGTTTTCCTTTTATTTTATATCTATATTCTTCTTAGTGTTCTCACAGTATTCATGATAATTAAAGAATTTAAAGACGTGCCAGTGCACGGAATACCAAAAACCCCACGTTCCAAAACATTCTGTTCCAGATCCTTGTTTGGCGAAGAAATATTTTTGGTTTGCTGAAAATTTGAAACCACGTCATCTTCTCTGTAGGGAAATGAATGATTAACTACCAGCGTTGCAAACCGCCATTTTCTGCGTAAACAGCGCACAATACCTTTTTTGCGTGTGAAAAAAAGATCAATATTACATTGCTTATCATAGACAGCGTCAACCTCAAATCCCCCTCCCGGCTCCAGTCCATTCCCTTCCCAGCCCTCCTTAATACAATTTGCTGAACACTTGATGCATCGTCACAGCGAGGCTCATTATTAACTCAGAATGGGGTCAAGGTCGTTGTCCTGGTGGCAGACGAAGTATCAGGAGATGGTAAACGACTGAAAAGACTAGAGTTTGTATAGGCTTGCTTTCCTGTAACATTTTGTGGTCGTCAGATGAAAGAAAAATAGTTTGAACACTCCTGGTAGTAATTAGGCTGATCTACCCCCCCCCCCCCTTTTATTTTGTCCTATGACGCATCGAGCTGTAGCTAATCTCTTTTGCGTGAGGGCCATTATCATGAAGCAGGAGATCTTTTTCAATTTGGCTGCTCCTGAATAGAACTTGTAATGCCCATTTGGCGAGGGGACGAAAACTAGTATTGGATGATAAGCAAACGCAGTAGCTGGACACATTTTTGCCTGTAGTGGCTAAGCAGCGCACCTTGGTAGATATGGCTGCAAGTCCAATCTCAGGCAACATCAAAATTTGTTTGACCTCCCTAGATGTACGAACACCTCTATGTGTATTTTCTTGGACACAGTGGGCTAACCACCTGCTTGTCTTAATCTATTGGCTCAGAGTTTTTCCTTTCTTTTGTTTGATATCAGATTGTGCTTTTACTTTTGACACATTTTGGTGTCAAACATTAGGTCGGGTCCCTACACTGCTATTGAGCGACACTTAAGGGATCTGATAACAAAACAAGTAGCTGGGCACCACTAAAGAGCTGAGGTTTTTTTCTTCCTTTTAAAACATACGCTTTTGACTGAAACTTCTGTAAGGGCTAAGTGTAATTTATTTGCCTTTACCTTTTCAAGTTACTGATTCTGTTCATAAGGCAACCCATGCAGTTTACTTAGATTGTCAAACTCCGATCAGTCATAAGACAAAATTTCCTCACTGATGTGGTATATTACATTTTCACTTATAGGCGAAAATGATTCAATGTGACGTCATAAAGACGAACTTGCTTTATGCAAGCAGTGCACAGTGTCATAGCATAGAAGTCCGTTTGTGGCCTGTGTAGTGTAGATTTTATTTGCACAAAAGAGGTGTGGCAGTAAATAATAATCTAAAAAAAAAATCAGAAACTGTTGCTTTTACAACTCATTCCGTTTCCCTTCAGTTAATGAAGCGGTCAGACGCGTAGGAGAGCTGTGAAAACGTAAGAGCCCAGATAATGAAGTAAAAATTAATTAGGTATTTGATGTTCAAAAGTATTTGAATAGTAATATTGGACACAGGTTGAGCTCTACGCTCATCTAGACGAAAAAAAGAAGACAAAATCTGTAATTATATAGACTTATTAAAGAGCTCTATGGAGGGGATACCAATTAATTAAAAAATATGAAGAAAACAACGCCCGAGGATGTCCTCTTCTTGTATCTGCTCTAAATGTATAAGTAGAAAATTTACTCTTCGGCGTGTGCCGCGGGACTCAAATCGGGCACTTATTCTGTTCAAGACAACGGCGAGTACAAAAAATCTAATGATAACAAAACAATAATGATATTTAGAGGAGAATATCAAATAAGATCGTATAACTGTTAAGTTCTTGTAGTGTTTTGCTTCCAACGTGCGTTGATGGTTATGGCTTTCAAGGCATCTCTCATGTTGCACTGGTGTTCAGTATGTCCCAAAGAAACTAGAACTCTCGTGCTATTTTTAAATTTTTTGGTCTGTCCGCAGAATATTATGTTTCTCGTTGTCGCCATTTGCTTGTCTTTCTCTCGATTCTCCTCTCCATACTCAGCACTCAGCTCTTCTATTTAACTTTTCTAGCAGACATGACCCATACATTTTATCCGTCATTGTTTTTATGACAATGAGAGACTCCTCATTATTTCAATTGCAATTCCGAGAACCTCTGAATTCCATGTCTTTTCACTCGCTATCTTTGGTACCATACTCTAAAACCATAGTATTTCAATAACCTCTTGTGTCTGCCTTTATCATGCTTGTTATTGTTCAGCACCGACCTTCCCACAAAAAGGGCTAACTGAATGCTTTCAGTGCTCAGAATTTGTAATCTTACTTAGATTTTCAGTTGGTCCTGATTTATTTAGCGTCTTATAGTAAAGGTGATTTGAGCTGCGACCACTCACCTTTGTATTTCAGCAGTGTACTTACCATGAAGTATAAACGAAAGAATGAAATAAATGTAAACAAAACAATCCCAAACAGGGAAGATGAGTGTTTAAAAGTACACCGTTTTTCCACACTCAATAAATTTGCTTGCTTTTCTTCTTTTTCTTTTAAGATGACTGCTTATCAGCTTCACAGTTCACACAACCTTTCCGCAAGTGATTTTCGATCATAATGCAAATTGTTGGTAACGTAAACATGTCAAGCTGAGTTTGCTCAATGTTGAAAATCTAACTCGTTGAATAATTGGTCTGTTCAAACAGAATCTGATGGGTGATTTAAATCTAAAGCAAACTGATGAACACACTGTTCCAGACAGTCATTTAAAAGTCAGTCGAGTTTTTCAAACAAATTGTGTCTCTGAATCATCATGGTTGTCTATTGAGGTATAATTTTCAGCTCCGCACGAGACACTGAATGGACTTTGTGTAACCAAATTTTCCGTTTCTTTTTTTCGCAGTCAAAAAGGCACAGCTGGCTGGAAATGAAGGTAAGAATTTTACATTTTATTGATGACTTGTTGAAAAATTCATATGATAATGTCTCTTTCTAGATTTAATACATTGTCGTATTTCAAGGAAAAGACAAAAAGAAACAATCAATGATAACTTCTGTCCTTTAATGACAAAATCAATTCATTACCATTGCAGCTTCCAGCAGTCAAACGTACACGAAGTCTATCAGAAAATCCCCTGCTAATTACGTAGCTGCCAACATAATTTCCTTTGATGCGTCTGTATAATAGGGTATGATTCATGTGATTAGGATAAGTGTAACTTAAGTACCCCTTTACAGATTCCAAAGTCTATTTTTGCCAGAGCCTGTTGTATACTTTATTATCCCGATCTATCTATATATCTGCTACAGAGCGTGGTGTTTACAATATCCCCATCTCTCTATCAATCTGCCTATCTTTATCTATCTATCTATCTATCTATATCTATCTATATATCTATCTATCTATCTATCTATCTATCTATCTATCTATCTCTCTCTTCCTTTCTTTCTTTCTTTCTTTCTTTCTTTCTTCACATGCACGCACATCTAAACACCAATCCACCAACTTCCCCCATGATCCTCTTCGCTAGAAGTGCTGCTTTAATCTGGAAGCGACCTCCCCTGAACCAGCAGGTCGTGGGTTCGATCCCCAACATCGTTATACCAAACATGTTTCTCGGCATACTATCAATATGCCCTCCCCCCCCCCTTTCTTTATAGGACCAGCGCTAAGATTGGTTGTTCCAACATCAGTACGTTTGTGTCACGGCTGAACGGCCATTGGGCTTCAGAGTTCCCACTCTGATATCCTTCTTTTAAAGGATTCAGAAAATTGGGTTAAAAGGTGTGTTTACACGCTGATCTCCCCCCTCTCTCTCTCTTCTCTCTCTCTCTCTCTCTTACTGTAAGCCTGTGCGTGCGTGTGTGAGTGTACTTGTGTCCCTATATGTGCGTATCTGTGTGTGTATGTGTGTGTGTTTTGTAGTAAATTAGGAGGAACAAAGTTTTAAAAGGAAGAGAATTGGAGAATCGTCTGTATTAAACATGTGTCATGGAATAAAAAAAAACTTAGGTTCTAATTATCTTGTTTTTCTGTGACAATTTTAGCTAAATTGTAATATTGACGGAACATTAGATAATATTACCCCAAATTGGCGATGTGGCTCTTATCAAAACCATGCAAAAAGAAACAACGCTAGAAAATAAGAAAAAAACAGGAAACTGTGAAGATGGAACCAAAAAATAATGGGAAATGGGGGAAAATTTTGAGTCCTAATTTCAGACAAAAATGTTTTGGTACGAGGTGCAAAGAAAGCGATCATAACAACTGGGTGTGTAACCGCTAAGAAAACAAGGTCCTGTCATACACACCACTGAGCTCTTCTGCTGTCTGCTCTCCTCGTTGTTAATGTTCCTGTGTGTCCACCTGTGACTGGGTGTTTTGCGTGACGTGGGTCATTTCCCCATTCAAAGCGTTCACTCAGGCGGAAAGACGGTTGGCCTCTACAGCCTTTGTGTGTTCTAAGAATTTTCCCCTCAGACATAATATCGCTTTTCTTTCATCATGACCGCTGGACCATATAATACACAAAGGCAATCTCGAGGTAGAATACAATTCTACACCTTAGCTAAACATGAAATTCTTCTCATACTGAGTAACCACGGATGCCTTTGATAAATATCGAAAGAGGAATTAGAATCATGTTTAATGAGATGTCCTGTTTTTTGAACTGCCTCTTTAAGGTGCATGACTGCGTCTAATTACCCCCACACACGAAGAAATTTGCTTAGAACATAGGATGTGTTTTGGTATTGATTATCGACATAAAAAGAAAATGGTCAAATTTGATGTTGAGGCAAGCAAGAAGAGAATAATAGCAAAATTAATTGCTATCATCTATGGAATTTTCTCGACCTCTTTCAGCAATTCCAATAGCTGATTCGGTCTCAATCAATAATTGAATTGTCTCCATGGAAATAACACTTGCTTCATAATAAACGTAAGTTAGCGCCATTCTAATCATCACCACCACGACCAACATCCCCACCGTTACCACAACAACCTTAACAACAATAACAAGAACAACAACAACCACCACAACCACCATTACTACTACTACTACAACTTCTTCTTCTTCTTCTTCTTCTTCTTCTTCTACCACTACCACTACTACTACTACTACTACTATTACTACTACTACTACTACTACTACTACTACTACTACTACTACTACTACTACTACTACTACTACTGCTGCTGCTGCTGCTGCTGCTGCTGCTGCAATTGCTACTACTACCAGTGTCACTACCAAAATATTTCAACACCACGACAACAATAGGATACAATGATCTTACCGCCAACCATTAATGTGAGGACTTTTTAGAATAGAGAGAGAAAAAAAAGAGGAAACGAATAGCAATGTTATCAGACGTAGACACTGTTTTTACAAAGCGTATGCTTTATATCTGCAACATTTTATGATATCATCGCATCGTATGCACACAGTTTCCTCCTACTTCTGATAATTGTGGAGATCTTGAACTTTGACTAACCGTCTAGATGAAGTTTGCAATTCTGAGTTGGTTACATTCCGTGATAGATACTGAGGGGGGTAAAAAGCCAATATTGTTGATACCACCCTTTGGTTGTGGTTTTTGTAGTTTTTGTCGTTATTGTTTGTTTCCATGGTTGATGCCGAAGCCAGACATCCAAACCTTGTATCCTAAGGCTGAGTTACTATCCGTGAAGAAAAATATCCATCCTGCTGGGATTCACCTGTCGCACCATTTTTACATTATGGTAACCTGACAGGGCTCTCTTTGTTTACGTCCAATGTAGACCTCATCTTTGTTTTAGATGCAAGCAATTTCTTCATCCGCCTTCCAAAGCAAACGTTATAAAAGTATAAAACAAGAAGAGATCTAAAGAGACTATATAACATTCTTGGTTGTCATTGCTAAGCCTTGCAAGTTGGGAAATTATTTCAGCTTTCTATGAATCCACTTTCACAAGTGTCGCTGGTTTCATCGTAAGCCGTTTGCGAATGAGAGAGTAAGTTATGGGTTCGAACTCTGTCTACGGCATAGCCACGACTGAACCATGGGTATGTAGCACTACCCATTCCCGCCCAGAGATGAAAAAGAGCAAGTGGAAATGGATAGGGCATACATTTAGGAAAACCCCTGAAACAACAACAAGAAAAGCTCTGTCGTGGAGCCCGCAAAAAAAAGAGGAAGGTCAAGAAAGAGCTGGAGACGAGAAACGATGGAAGACCTCAAGGAGAATGGTGACAGCTGGGTGGAGGCCGAGAGAGAGAGAGAGAGAGAGAGAGAGAGAGAGAGAGAGAGAGAGAGAGAATGGCCCAAAGCTGGACAAGGAGGAAGTGCT
>JAUEKY010096490.1:0-10559 GCA_031833965.1 Scyllaea pelagica
GTAGAAGGATGGAGGAGGATGGAAAGATGGATGCGGATGACAGTAAAGCACACTTAACAGAAGTAGGACCACACCAGAGCTCCCGCCAACCGCAGTACAACAGGGGGCAGTATGACGAGTTTTCAGTGTATGCTTCCATTTTCAATCTCCAAAAAGTATTTTTTTTCTTTTTTTGGGCTCCAGCACCATATTCCCTTAATAGTATGTTGACAAGCCATCTTGTCCTTTAAGGTCTGAGTAGGACATCCAGTGGTATTCAAGTGAGATTTTTAAAAAGTATAAGATGAAATAAGATCAAGCAATAATAGAATAAAAACCCTTCCTCACTCATCACTTCAATTCATTCAAAAAACGTTTATTGAATTTCATAAATTTTCAGACACATTCCATCCATGGGTATGGAAAATTCAAGGAAACTGAAAACTTCAAAACATACAGAAATTGACGTAAAGGCAAATGATACTATAATAATATGAGGCCAAATTTTTAAATATTCTTCTCTCCCATGACATAAAAAGTATCAATGTCTATCTGTAAGCAGTCTCAACAAAATCCAAGGTCATGTTATAGATAGAAATCAAAGTTCCCTGTCCACTACTTCCTAGGTCCTATGCATTGGTGATCCACGCACTAGAATCATACTTCAGCTTCAAGCTCTTTGGAGCTGGTTGGGCAGCTATAGATGGGTTCAAATCCTGGTGACCTTTAACCCCATGTGAATCACCAAACCCACTACTGCACTTATACACCAAGCAATGGAATACATGACCCATTAGATTTAGTATTAGTAGGTAGAGATGCAATAACAACAAAAACGAAAAAACAACCACACTCCTGATCAATTTCAATTTTGGTTTTGTTTGTTGATTGTTTTACGGCAATGGCTTTATCGCTGGGTGGTTTGAATTTCAATAACGGCAGTGCCCATGAGATAAAATACTAGAGCAGATTGGTTGTGTAGAGTAAGAGTCATAAGAGTTTTAGAGTAAGCAGAGATGAAAAGAAAAAAACAAACCAACTAAATTAATAATTAATTGATTCTATTTCAAAAAGATAAAACTCCCCCATGGACCTCTAGAGATTCAGCTGAAGATGAAGAAATACAAGCAGAGTCCCCCTGCTGATGCCACCACCCACCCACCCACTACTACTGTCACTGTTTCTGTACATAAAGTGAAGGGGAGGCACAGCGAGATGGGGAAAAATCCTCTGACGGTCGTGACAGTGAATTCCAAAATTCCAAACTGTTGAGCACTTTTATCAATCCCCTCTCACTACCACACCTCAATTCTGTCTGAAATCTATAATAATTAGTAAGCAATAAATGCAGAGGTTAAAGGGAACAATATCAATACAAATGAATTAGAAGTAGACTTAACCTAAATGTCTCCATTCCATTACCCTCAATGTGGCCTCAGTGCATTGCTCATTCCAATTGTAAAGAAATCAACATTTGTCTGCATTTGCAATGAAGAAAAGCAAATAATTTATCCAAACAATTATACTTTACAGTCTTATATCACACACATGCGTGCACAAACACACACACACACACACACACATGCAAAAACACATTGACACACACATTCATTTGTTATCTTCATAAATTGTATTTTGGTACAGAAATAAGACTACAATTCTCACCCTCACATATCCACAAATATAAGTTGACTCAAAACAATGGTCATAAATTTCAAATCAAGACATATTATTCAAAAGTTTCTGTTATCATCATCCAAAATAGTACACTACAAACATTTAAAAATACACAAAGACTCTGGGCAAAGATTAAATAAGATTCAAAGAGAAAAATGGACATGATACTTTTAATGATGATAAAGCTATAGTTCAAGGAAGGGAAAACAAACAAAAAGCATTCCTCTTACTCTTGGTGAACTTTGCTCCCTCCAGAAATGGGTGAGAATGACAACGCCCCGAAAGTAAAGATCGTGCAGCTTCGCCAGCATTTTGCTTCAGACAAAAGCTTGTGACAATTCTTAATTCAAAATCTTAAGGGGGAAAAAATCAGATATGAAACAAAACAACCAAAAATTTAACATAGTATTCAATGAATTATGAACAACAACCGAAGTAGGAAATATGAAAGCAGGTGGCATACAGCCAAAGAAAAAAAAAAAAAGCATTAAGTGACTGAGGAACAAAACAAAACAAAACAAAAAATATATGTATATCAATCCAACCAAACCAGATTCTATTTCATAACAACCAAAGTACAAGTAAAGACCAACGGTCTTCACTTCAGTAACTTCAGCAGTCCCATTAGTTAGAGACTGTGCGCTGATTTGTGTGTATTTACAAGGCAATGAAAATGTGTTCATTAGAGAATGCGCACACATACACACCTACAGATAAGAAGAACCCATCTTGTCCTGAAACGACACGAAAACAGGCCTTGACTTTGTAGATTGTGTGCAGTGTGTGTAAAACATACCATTACCAAGATCTACCAAGCCTGGGGCCATGCTAGACTGGCCAGGACTCTATAAAGGATGTACAAGCCTTCTTTTAATATCTACAAATTACAAATATATATATAAATATATATAATGCATATCCAAAGGTATATCAAGAAGCATATCATGGATAACATCAAAATCAAAACAAATTCTCCTGAAATCAAAGTCAAAGAGCCAAAGGACACCTCAAGCTCTTACTGCAGCTCCCTGCATTTACACCATTGTTAGTTTTTTCATATACATATAAAGATAATATCTTCAAGAGTTATCAAACAAAAAGCATGCCTAAATTCCGTATCCCTTTTCCCCTTCTTAGTAATCTTCATAAAACAAGTCAATCAAGGGGAAGAGGAAGATGTGTAACAACCCATCAAAGTCAACAATAATTATGTAGCATTTTGCATCTGCAGGTGAGGTTCATAGACCCTCTGGGAAATGCAGTGGTGTGGGTAGGGTAGGGGGTGGCACAGGAACAGGTACCCTGCTTACTCCAAACAGTAGGAGCTGGCTACACAGCTCATGTAGTACCATCTCCTACTACAAACCTCATGCTCTATTCTGCTATGGAGTAGTACTAACATAGAAAAAAAATATATTAACTGAGAGAAAAGTTACATGTTACATTTAGTTTTCTTCCTCTCAGACGCAGTCATAAGATTAAACCAAGGAAACCCGATGTATCCAAGCATATTTTCATAGATGTCAAAACCCGTTAGAATTCTTGCTGTACAAAAAAAAAAGAAAAAAAAAGGATAAATAATGCTTTCTTATCTCACACTCTTTTTACATTCTTAGGATTAACTTAACCTTCAGAATGGACATTAACATTTCAAACAGACAAGATGCTCTGTCAAGATTAAGTCCTCAAATTACAAAAGACACAAAAAAAAAACAAAAAAACAAACAGTCTGTCTAAGCCAATCCAAAGCCTTCTGAGCATTCGCTGACAGCCAACAAGAGCATCTTTCGTAGCTTGTCATACGTCTCATAGGCTGGGAGGTCCAATTGGTTGAAGCTGATGAAGGGAAAAATAAACACGTATATACATGCAGTTTATGATCAGAAGCAAACGCATCTTTCTTTATTTTGAAACTATTTTAACTTGCGATATAGAGTTGTTGTACAGCTAGCCGTTGTAAACTAACTTTCAGCATTGATCTCTATCTAGCGATGTTGATCTCTGCATTAAGCTTTGATCCTGAACATGATCCAGGGACTATCTGTTTGTTAAAATCCAGTCATGTCTCTAGGGTTTGAAAAACCAATTAACAAAAACTAGATTAATGGATCAAAAACTGTATAGTGTACCTAAGTAAAATGAAACACACTTAAAACAAAAACAGCTAAAGCAAAAAAACAAAACAAACTTTAAACCAAAAACAATGAATTAATTTGTTTGGTTGCATACCTACACTCTATCAAGAACCTATGTATTTCTAAATGGAAATATGTTTAAACTGAAATAAAAACTTAGGTCCTGTCAATTCTGGTTTAAACTGGTTTCACTGTATATCAGGTGAGGAACATGTGAATTCAAGAACAGAAATATAGGTTTGGTGATATTGGCTTTGGTATGCCTACTAGGTGCCTATACATCTGATCTAAAACAGGGTCAAATGGCCAGATACTCATTACATGAGTGGGTAAAGAATCTAAGGATCCAACTTCACTCCAATGCTGGCATCAAACTTGTGCCTAACAATCACAATTCTGAGAGAAAAAACGTTCAAATGTTATGGTTTAACACCTGCTTCTACACAGTTTAGGTCACATTGCTGACGGAGCACTCTGGACTTGTTAACCTGTTGCCACACAGAGATAAACGGAGAACTTACAAAAAAAAATCTCACCCAACCAGTCTCAGCACTGTTCCCATAATGACGAATGCCAGTGAAAAACATTTTTAACCACTTAGGTATGTCGCGGCGTGGGAATCAAACCCGCTACCTACCAGTTACAAGGTGGACGTTCAACCAAGTGCGCCAACGATGCCCGTAATTCCTAGAGTTTACAACAAGATCACAAAGCTTCACTTTGAGAGTGCAATGTTTCCCGACACTCAACCATTTCACTTCAATCAAATTATAGATAGAGAAATGAGAAAGAGGAAAGGGACAAGGGTGAGAAGGGGAGGCGGAAAAATAATTACCATGTATGAGCAGAAGGTAAGCGATCGGTGGATCTGTCGTCTCGATGAATCTGGAACTTTTGGGTGCCGTTCATTCCCTCCAGGTTGGCAAAACCTCCCAGGGGGACCTTGGACGTACCCGTCACAAACTGCAGGAAGTTGGCACGCTCCGCTTGGTCAAACGATCGGAGAGCACGCCAGAACCATTGGATCTGTGAAGGGACGAAACAAACCACAGTTTGTCAATGAATTAGAGTATGCCAGAAACATTAGATCTGTTATGACAAAAGTAGTTTTTCAATAAAATAAAATCCCTATATAAAAATATAAAGAACAACTGATAACAATAAATTGAGATTCCTTTCTGAAAAGAAAAAATCTAAAGAGTCTTACCAAGTTTTTACCAATATAATACAGTACATGCCGGCTTTAAGCACGGTCATCGGGAAGAGGCATAAGCGTGCTTGATGCCGAAGAGTGCTTGAGTCCGAAGTAGACATTATCAAGAAATTTCCAGCATCAAACCTCTCAAGTTGTTTCCCTTCGTTTGTTTGTTATGATCGCAAACACTTTGATGTCACAAAGTTAGTTTTGATAGTTTTTAAATATTGTGCAAAATCGTTTGTAGGCACTTAATTGTCAGAAACAAAGTATGATATTGTATTTGTTCTAATAAGAAAACGACACATACACGGCAGGTCGCGACAAAACACATTACACACTATACTACAAGTACTAGTTACTACACGTCGTGCTTACGATTGATCAACACAATACGATGCCACATTAGTATTAGTCTCCGCCTTCAACCCGTCTCGCTCATGTTACTAAACCGGGTTAATTACAGTTAAATACTGTGACTAGAGGAGATCGGCGGAAGGTAAAGCATCCTAGAAACTCATTCATGATGTAACGGGTGGCAGTCAGGGTGTGAACCACACACAGTCAGCCGGTATACTATTTGTGCAATCCTTAGTCCCCTTCTTACCCCCTCTCCCCCAATCTCTTTTCCTATTTCACTAGTATATATCTCCATCACGCTATTACTGCCCGCTCACAGCTGCGATGCCACTTTTGTTATGAAACAGAGCGGGCAACAACCCTCAGAATTGGCTACTGCCAAGTAATAAAGCATGCTTGAAGCCGAAGTCACCGTGCTTAAAGACGTAGCCTACAGTTTATATAAAAAATTCGGTAAGATAAGAGCGGCAAAGCCTGCTTGAAGCCGAAGCGTGCTTGATGGCGGCGTGCTTGACTTCAAGCCGGCAGGTACTGTACTAGTACTTATACTAATACCGGGCCACCGGCTTCGGTGGCGCACTTGGTTGAGCGTCCGCCTCGAAACCAGTACCTATGTGACGGGTTCGATTGCCCCACCGCGACATACCTACGTCGTAAAAATGTTTTTTTTTGTTTTTTTTGCAGCTGCCCGCTTGGCGTCTCGGCATTATGGGAGCAGTGCTAAGACTGGTTGGCCCGGTGTCATTATAATGTGACTGGGTGAAATATCCGTGTGAGTTCGTTTATCTGTGTGGCAGCACGTTGACATGTCCATAGTGCTCCGCAGTCGATTTGACCTAAACTGTGTAGAAGCAGGCATTAAACAATAACGTTTAAACGTTTTTTTTAATACCGGGCCAACCAGTCAGTCACTGTTCCCATAATGGCGAACGGAACAGCTGTAATACATTGTATGCACGGTACTGCCGTTGTAATACTGACACGTCCAGGGATCGTATTCATGACGACGACCAGTCCGTTCCAATTCCAGTCAGTCCAGGGTGGCCAAACAGTTCCAGTTTTCTCTCCTAACTCTTTAAATTTGGAAAATAATACGAACCTTAACCCTATCCCCACCAACAAATTCGTACCCCTTTACCCACCATCTGGGTGTGTCACACCCGTATACTTTTTTATTGAAAAAAACCAACTGGGTGTGTGACACCCGTATCTTTTTTATAGAAAAAAAACCAACTGGGTGTGTCACACCCGTATACTTTTTTATAGAAATAAAACAACTGGGTGTGTCACACCCGTATACTTTTATATAGAAATAAAACAACTGGGTGTGTCACGCCCTATACTTATATATAGTAAAGAATCAACAGGTTGTACCTCACTCTTATGACACTTATATAGGAGATAAATTTCAATTTACCAAACTATAGATTTAAGCATTTGCCTTGAGTTTTGTATTTAAAGAGAATTCATAAGCACACTATTGATTTGGAAACACCGACTCTATGAGTATGAGGGCTAAGCGAATTATTTCTACCATTCATTGGCAATTGCATTTTAGCTGGCATGGTGAAATCTAACACGCTTGTAGAGTGTAAATAGAAATGGCACACATGACAACAACTGACAAAATCGAAATCGAGTTGTGTGCTTCAATGGAATGCTATTTCAATTGAATTGTTATTCAACAAGGTGAAAAACAATATTATTATCGCCAAAGCGATCTCCTTCGATGCTATTTTCAGCAGTTGTCTCTGCATTGTTCTGACAATGAAAATCGGTTGCATGCTTATACAACCACCTTATCTGTGCCGTTTGAAACTGATTTCAAATGAGTTTTATCAGCTGTCATCAACTGGATAGAAGACTTGCTGCTTATAAACAATTACTGTATGTTAGATAAAGGTGCAGCTTTGTTCAATACACACCCAGTTTTCAAGCAACTATATTGCATTAAAATCTTTTGATGCATGACGCAAAATCACACCATACAATCAAGCCAATACAACAATGTTTGAGGAATCAAACTGAAAACACCACTGAGCACATAGCCGATACAGTTGGTGGAAGAATTTGTGTAAAATATTGAGGGATGGCTAGAAGTAGAAGACAGAACAATGGTCGCATAGCTACCTGCAACAAGTTCTATCCATGCCTAAAACTAAAATAAGCACAAGACCTACAGACTACTGAATATGAACATTTCTGTCGTTCAAATGGTATTCTTACTCCCATCATCACTCCAGTAAAAAAAAGCTCTTCCAGTTTCCAAATCCAAATTTGTCTACAGCAAGCAAAATGCTGCATTGATGTAATCCCAGTGTGAGGACTACAACAATCCATCCCTTCTTAGTATAATAGCAGTACACTCCATGATCCTGACTTAGAGGAGGAAACAATTAAGCCCGAAATGGAATGTAATCATATTGTTATCAAGGTTGGTTTGAACTTGGTGTGAAGCGGGAGAAAAAAAAGGCCTTTGTTCCATGTTATTCACAACAGCTGACCTTGTAGGTATTGCTTGGATTGTCCGTCCTCAACAAGGACAAATTGTAATAGATTGTGTATCAATATTTTTCTATCCAAGCTGCTCGTGAGCTCACTTTTACTTTTAAGTTCAAAGAAAAACATGTAGCTCCAGTCCTTGTGATACAACCTTGACTGTTCTAGGTTCTAAGCAATTTAAAAAAAACTGCCTGACAATAACTAGAATCACCGTAGCCATCTACATCACAGCCACAAAAAAGATCCTCATCAAAATCAAAATGCAAGTATACACAAGAAGCAGCCCCTGCCTTGATCAAACAGAAATAAATGTTCTGTTTATCCACAATTAAACATAGAATTGAAATTTTCACTGCAAGATAAAACCAGCCCCTTTGCAAAGAATATTCTGTTTTTTTAGTGTATATTTGATGAACAAACTGAATTCTAGGCAAGAATAAACGCTGACTAAAAACTGGACAGTGAAAGTTTACTATAGCCTTGTATTGAAGAATAATTATAGACAAAATATACTTGACGAGTATTTCCACACATTCCAAAAATGTCTTAAAGAGTAGATTTTTAATATTGACATCGACTTCTAAGGTTAATGTATTTTTTGTTATCATAGTGTACCCGGGTGTGGTACTCCAAGTTGGTTTTTTTCTTATATAAAAGTATAGGGGTGCGGCACGCCCAATCGGTGTTGAGGATGTAAAAAAGATGAACATCAAATAGATATACTGTTCACTTTTTTATTGCAATTTTCACTTTATCAGATATTGTCCCAATTGCGCTCATAATGAATTTCAAATAAGAATGTTGATTACTTTATATTCTACGGCAAATTGAACGCCTTGCCCGGGTGTGTCACACCCAGCTGGTGGGGATAGGGTTAAAGTTAAAGAAAACAGGCCAAGGTCTACGCCACGGTATACGATGTAGCAGTAGCAGTACGTAGCAACAGCAGCAGTGGTGTCGGTGGTGATGTGTGTAGTAGTAGCAGTCGTGTGTGGTAGCAGCAGCTGTAGTGTTGGTAATGGCTGTGCATACATGTATGTACTTCGTGTACAGCTGTAGTTGCTATAACAGTCGATAGAACTATAACTATAATAGTACAGTAGTGCTTCATATTTAACGACAACGGAAATAATGAGACAATTTCAAATCCCCGTTTTTTTTTCTTATTGTCTCTCTATAAGAAAAGACCGGGTTTAACGAAACCATGCAATCCAGTACCCTGCAATAACGAGATTTCAACATGGAAAACCGTGTATCATTTCAAGAATACACAGACGCAACACACATTCACGGTAGCCACAAAGACTGTAGTGGTACTACTACTAGTAACTACAGCGTGTGTAGCAAGGATATTGAAACCTCCTTGGTGTGCAGGCTCTCTATAAACAAAGCTCACTTGCTGCCGCCCACCCAGTTTGTCAGTCAGGTTGTCACACGGGTGGTGACTCAAATATGATCAAATTGCCATGATATTCTATACCGGCTTCGTTGGCGCACTTGGTTGAGTGTCCGCCTCGAAACCGGGAGTTGGCGGGTTCGATTCCCATACCACGACATACCTAAGTCGTAAAAATCGGTTTTTAGCAGCTGCCCGCCTGGCGCTCGGCATTATGAGAACAGTGCTAAGACTGGTTGGCCCGGTGTCAGTATAATGTGACTGGGTGAGATATTCATGTGAGTACATCGTTTATCTCTATGTGGCAGCACGTTAACAAGTCCAGAGTGCTTCGCCGGCGATGTGACCTAAACTGTGTAGAAGCAGGCGTTATACCATAACGTTTAAATTTAAACGTTTTTTTTTTCTAGATAATGATATGATAATTAGGTTATTTCCCATGGAATCTGGAATAACTCAAACGAGAGCTCGGTAATAACGACAATTCTCACTTGGAACGGGGGTTCTCGTTAAAACCGAGCTCCTATGTACTAGGTAGTGCACTAGTGTTAAGTACTACACTACATAATACATATTAGTAGCAGCAGCACCACTTCTACCATCACCTGCAACGGCAGCAGTACTACTACTACTACTGCTACTACTACTACTACTACTACTACTACACAATAGTATGTATGTATCATGAAACAGTGGGGCGGGAGAGGAGCTGAATACGCTTTGTTACGGAGCGGCCGATAGATGCCATGGCAAAATGAGCGAAGGTCATCTCGGCCGTACCGTAATAAAGCGTACATTTTTATTGTACTTCGAAGGTAAATATCTACAAAGTGAGTCGGTACATTGTAATAAGAGTCGCCCAAAATGATTAACAACACATTCCCTGTGTTAAATTAAAATTAAAAAATAAAGCAGGTGGGGTAAATTCTTCCAAAACTATGAATTTTTTTTTTGCAACAGGAGCTTCGATGCGGAATGAACGGTTTCATGAAAAATATTGCGATACGCACTTTTCAACAGGATGTAAAAAATTCAAATAGAATCGCGTTGATAACAATTTCTTCATACAACATATCTATAATACTAATACTCTGAATTTATACCTGAAATCCGTTTTTGAATAAAGAGGTTCGTTTTGATGTTTAGCAGTAGCAGCAGCAGTGAACACAGCAGCAACAGTAGAAACAGCAAGAAACAGCAGCAGCTGTAGAAACAGCAGCAGCAGCAGCAGCAGCAGCAGTAGAAGTAGTAGTAGTAGTAGTAGTAGTAGTAGTAGTAGTAGTAGTAGTAGTAGTAGTAGTAGTAGTAGTAGTAG
>JAUEKY010096601.1:0-11609 GCA_031833965.1 Scyllaea pelagica
CTCTCTCTCTCTCTCTCTCTCACACACACACACACACACACACACACACACACACACACACACACACACACACACACATACGCGCGCGCGCGTGCATTTGAAATATTCTTTCAACGAACAGCTACTTGTTTGAAACTGAATGAGATGCTACCGCCCCCGCCCCCAACACACACACACACACACACACACACACACACACACACACACACACACACCAGTGCTTGTCTTGTAAGGTAGTTTTCCTATCACCTTTGGTATCTACTATCAATGTGTAAATTTTTTCCCCCTCCTATCACCTTTGGTATCTGCTATCAATGCGTAGAAGGCATTTAATCCACTGTTATTACCATATATTTCGTCGTTGTCTTCTTCTTGACTATTGATGTTTTTGTTGCGCTTGCTCGTGGTGTTTAGTGAGTTGGGGTTTTTCCTCGTTTTTCTGTCTATTATCAGCATTGACGTATGTTGTGGAATTTTTTTTCTGAAGCTCATTTGAACACCCAGGGTTTTGGTTACCCATGCTGTCTATTATAGCACTGATCAAATTCCCGAAAGACTGAGGAAGCATGAAAATTGAATAACTGTAAGAAGATGAATATGGATTGAAAGCCAACCGATCTTGGTAGCTCTGCTTCAACCCGAATTAGCATCCGTATGAGCTGTAATAATATGTAGCATGTCTTGTAACCGGCGGTCAGACTAAGTATGTCTCCTCCTGTTTTGAGGGAAAACCACAACAAATTATGAAAACATTGTATAATACAATACAATATCTTTGAGGGTTGAAAATAGGTCAACGCCTTATGATGCCATGTCATATATCAAAAAGGATGAAATGATAAATTACAAGGGGACTAGTTAGAAGGTTGAGTAAGAACAAGGTTGTTTTGTTGTTTTGTTTTGTTTTTTCATTATCCTTAATATCTTTATAAGACGTCATTGAAATTAAGCAGAACGTCACCCCAATATAAGAACAAATTGACTGAAGATCGGGGAAGTAGTCAGAAGGGTGGGTAAGATCAAGGTTTGTTGTTCTTTTTTTTCAATTATCCTATATTAGTCTATATCTTTATAAGACGTGATCGAGATTGAGCGAAAAGTCCCCATATATATAAGAACGAAACGTCTAAATATTGGGGGAGTAGTTAGAGGGATAAGTAATAACAAGGTTGGTTGGTTTGCTTTGTATTTTGAATTATTCAATTATCCTAAATATCTTTATAAGACGTGATTGAGATTAAGCGGAACGTCACCCCGACGCATGTGCTCTGCCAACTATCGCTGATCACGCAAACCTATTTTGATTTTTGATGGGGCTGGAAAAAGGTCAAGGGGCGACCTGTTAGCTGACAACCTGTTGGGCTTGCCATCACAACAAACTTTCCGACATTCAATATCAAATATTGAAGGGTATTTCAACGTCACTTTTGTCTTTCCCAAAAGGATAATCTTCAATGGTGATAACGGTGTAGATGATATCCACATCAATTGACATTTATCATTAATTTATTTAATTTTTGTTTTGTTTCATATTTTTGTTTATGTCTTGAAATTCCCATTTGATTTAACAATTTTGATGACATGTGGTTAGTGCCCGCAAATGCTTCAGTATTTCATTCATTTTCTATCTTATCAGCTGGGGTACATTGGAACCAACGATCACATAATGTGAAAGAAACACACGGAATAAAATTTTGGCGGCTGCTTAAATTTACCTGGCAGTTCGACTGACACGATTGACTTCGAACTTCGAGGAACACACACTGCATCACCAGCATAGGACATAGAACCCTCTAGTTTTGATGTGTTGTTTAGAGAGTAGGTGATTCAAGTCAGTGTTGTTGATTCACCGAGGAATTGTGATCTTCTTTTATTTTGTTTCTGAAACCGTGGACTTTTAAATCTGAACAACTACATTGTTGTATCTTTTTCTTTTAAGTGAGCAAGTATGGTGGCTGCATACCTTGCGTCTCGTTTGGCTTCTTCAGAGGGAGCAATAAAGCTATTGCTTACCCTACTTCTTGGTAAGGATTTTGTTGTGTAGAGTATGGTGCTTTACTCTTAACATATTCCTCCTTTTAGACTCTTAACTCAGAACTCTATGTATTAACGTTATTTTGAGTGGAGTGTAGTTTAACGAAAAAGTGCTAGATAATCTATCGTTTCACTGGAGGTGATTAGAGAAATGGAATGAAAGCAAGATAAGAACAAGAAACCTCTAGAAGTCTAAAGATACTAGCTAGTCTAGCTATAGATAGACAAGGTGGCTTGATAGTCTATCAATGATTTGGCTGTCCTTGTTATGAAATTAGCTGTAGAAAGAGGAAATACATCAGAAATATTGGAGCTCTTTAACATTGGTTTTGATAACTGAAAAAATAGATAAGATCTGGTGAATTTTCAAAGTTGGGTTTTAAAATACAAAAGATAAGACGTCTCTCTAGACGTCTAAACCCTACGTCATGTTGGTTTCAGGAGGGAATAAGATAGACGGCTACTTAGTCCGAGCACTTTCCTGAGTCTGGAGATAAAGCTGCTTCAAAAGCAATTCTATAACACTTACTTTTATGCCTAGTGTAGTGAATGGATAATTCACTAACTTAACGAAGTAAAACAAGATGAAAAAGAGGATTAAATGAATAAATCAACACAAGATGAAGTGAGTAGAAGAATATGATGCTTTGTGTATTCGAGTAAATCGTTAGCGTTCAAGGGTAAACAAGAAGAGAGATCGAAGTGCTTCTTGGTGCGGAAAGCAGCCGCTACACTACATTTAAAATGGGTTCTATACTTATATTTATATAGCAAAAATAGGATTTCAGTTCTGGTGGGCTTTGTGCCAAACTGGCAAATAGAATGAACCACCAGCAAAGATACAATTCAAAATCGGATCCGACTGCAGGCCAGTGTACGCTGCCAAATTTTGATGCAAGTTGGAAGACAAAATAAAATAAAAACCTACTTGATTCATTTCCATTCCTCCACAAAACAATTAGGGATGAGAAAAGGGTGAAATAGAGTGAAGTTCCTTCTCTAGAAAACTTTTGAGAAACAGTAGACATAACACAGGGTGTGACAAAAAGATGTTCAAGAAAACAAGTTGCTGAAAATACACTTTCAATTTTAGACTACATGAAAAGAGAAAAAAAAAAATGAAATTACCAGGAGGTTGGGTCAGGAAATGTTCTCATAAACCATTCTGTGAATACTGGAGGATGTCTAGGAAGCAATTTTTCCTTATATATCTTTAATTTGGAGCTGAAATAAAACAACAAAAACAAAAAATAAGGAAGTGAGAAAAACTTATGGCGACAATAATTCAAACTGTAAATATAAACATTCCTTTTTTTTCCATTCCATGATTTATGTAAATGTTATCTACAATGCTTTTTTTCTTGGAGCTGAAAATAGTCACACAAAAGAAACATTACTTCCTAATAACAATCTAAGAGAAATAGTTCTTCAGAAAAGGAACAAAAAGAAGGACATATCTTTTGATTAAAATCTCTAACAATACGCGTAAAAATTCAATTCATATCTATCATCTCTCAAAATGTTTATGAAATAATGATCAATGTTTACACTATCGAAATAAGGAGTGACAGAAAAACTAACTCTCAAAAAGTAATGTAAGTCATTGGTAGAATGCTAGTGAAACAGGATTTCTCTCCAGCGTTGAAAATCTTTTTTGTCAGTTTTGTCAGCTTTATTTTCATTCTGTTCCATTCCACCACTTACTCAATATTGGCCTGCAATGAGGGCATGACAGCTTTGAGTTCCCGGCCAGACATGTAGACACCTTTCTCCTTGTACAGGTTGACCAGGATGTGCCTCAGGCCTGTGGTGTTGTTGACCCATTCCACCAGGCCGCACTCCTCATTCAGCGGAGTCACCGTCTGGCATCCATCACAACAGTGTGGGAGATAAAGATTCATACATTCATCATTTCATTTCATTATGCAATACCCTTTTACCATTATCTTATTGAGACGGAATTTCTCTGGATCATGCCATCAAGTCAAGCACTATGACCTTTTGGTGGTTGTGGTAAGATTTCAATTTTGCCCGGACAGAGGCCTTGCGGCCTACTCTTTTTGATTTCCAACTGCTAAGGGTTCTTTAATGTGTACAACGTGCACACTGGACCTCCGGGTTTATCTTCATCTCCAATAGGACTAGGCTCTAGATCCCACCTACCGATGTTGTAGGGACCAGGGGAGTGGCATACGGGGTTGATCTTAGATTCATGATTCATACATTGATATTGTAAAATTTCATGTTTGATGTTGTGTCTTGTTTTCCAATGACAGTCCCAATTCATATGGTTTTCTATTCAAGTCCACACACTGTCACTGCAATTGTAAAGAGCTTGCAATTGAAGCCAAGTTGAGAAAAAAAAAGTTAAGCCATTTGCTTGTGGAGAAAATAAATTGCATCTCCAAGCCTTTCTATCTGTCTTTCAGTGAAGTACTCTCATACTTTTTTCCAGCCACAGATGGAGTCGAGGGGTTCATATTCATATTTCCGCTGATTCAAAAGTAGCTAGAGAAAGAACCAGGAAAAAGCTATGGATCTCTACTCAATGATAAACAAACGGTCAGCCCCCCCAATGTATGAGGACAACAATCATGAAATTTGTGTAAAAGAGAATGATCCTGTTTCAATTCAAAGCATGAGAAAGGATTTTTACTTCTAAAAAGATTTCTTATTGGACAATAAAAAAACCCGCTAAGCTCCTTAGTCACATGAAATCATGAAATCAAAAGAACCATGGCATTTTAAGTCTCATAAACAATTACTTTAAATAAACAGCACATTGAGCTCATACTGAAAACCCAAATTTCTTAAAAGAAATAAACAGTAAACTTAGTTGAGCCAGATCAAACACACCTTGTAGAATTTTGAAAGCATCAGCCAAGAACAGCATAAAGAATAAAAAAAATATTTTTCTATTCTAATAAGATCACATAATTGTTTAAGTGTTGATTCAAAGAGACGGATATAATTTTTCTGTTTTTTCATAAAGACCAATGGCAAAAAGATCCAGACTCACATAAGTTCTGATCAAAAGTCTTCTCCTTCTTGACTCTGCATCTCTACGCAAAAATTTGTTGACAATGGCATTAAACTCCATCAGTCTGCAGTCTTTGCGCAGATCATCCTGTTCAAAATAAAACAATTAGCTCTTCAAACTTGAAGTTATTATTGATAACAAATGATGAAATAAAATGGATTGTTGAAATTAAATCTTACCAAGTGTTATTGATCTCTCACAGGTTTTTCTGTCAAAACAAAAGATGAATGCAATAAACAAAGATATTTCGAACTCATAAGAATGAAAATCACATGACTTCAGATACTTGTAGGATTTGTTTTGATCCAATTTCCTTTTGGGAACTTTCATTTTGCAATATTAGTAATGAAAAAATTATTGGCAATATGAAATACTTCACAATGACAAATACCTTTGGTTTACACATCATCACATAATGGTGGCCATCGCTTCCTATCATGGTGATTTTCTTGGGTTTTTGCAGGGATACAATGATCTCAATCTGTGTAATAATAATAATAATAATAATAATAATGATAATAATAATGATGATGATGCACATTTGTATAACGCAGCTTATACCGCTGGCAGCAGGCTCTGGGTGCTTTACAGTCATTTTAAGACAATACACATTGGACAATACACTTTGGACACTTTCTTTCATTCCTTCATTCTCTCTCTCACTCACTCAAAATTTGGTCTGTTTAAAGTGTAAATACAAAAGGCATTAGAAATATGATATAGTCAATCGCTGCCAAAGGATTAGATAAGAGGACAAAAACTTCGCAAAGAATCTTGATATAATATGAATGAAAAAAATGAAATAAAAGTATCTTGCAGAGAAATTGCATATATATCACATTTGTTACACTCATGACTTGAATTGTTTTTATACAACAAAACAACAGTCCCCTCACACAACACATACACACAACACATAAACACAGGAAACAAACAAGAAAAGAAATTATTTGGCTCGGTCACATATTTGGCCTACATAACTTTTAGGAATTAAAAAAATAAAATCTCATGAACAATATCATTTTCAAGTGTCACTTTCATCTCATCAACCCCTTTGATTGCTGAGGAAATGAAACTCACTGTATCTCCGAACCCTTGCAGATAGACTTGAGAATCAGGGAAGGGTTTGTGGTTGGTCATGTTTGTAGCAGAGGCAGGGAGCCTGACTGTCACTGACGACTGCAAGGGGAGAAGAATCTGGCTGAAATTGCTGAAAACGAAACTTTAATGAGTCAGGTGATCAAACACAACAAAAAAGCTATGTCAATATGATTTAAGATCATCTTTCTGAATTTTACCTGGTTTGTTTTGATTTTTGTGTGTTTCCTTGTATGGGATTTCTAGTTTATTTGTTGGAGATTATTTAAGAGGGGGGGTAGGGGGTGGGGGGAAGAGGAGGAGGAGGGAGGGTGGTTTATTTTTTTCCTAACATTCTTCATTTTTGTGTCTACTTATTCATCTATTCATTTCTTTGCTCATTTACTTACCTATTTAGCTCTGATATAAATTTAAAAAATATAAATACCTATTCATTAATTCGTTACTATTGATAACCTCCTAAGGCATATCTCCATTGTGTGACTGGTTTTCTCATCTATAAAACAATTGACAACCCAACCCAGGCTGTCTTAGTGGTGCTGTGAAATTTTAAAGACGGATGTATCAAAATCCAGCGGGTGGAAATCTAGACATGACATGTGGCTATTTGAATCTGTATCAAACAATAAATAAAAAAATAATTGGAGATTCCCTTCGATAAAGAAGTCCTGTGGTTGGGATAGTGTGCTTGGTGTTTGATTGTAGCTTTAGAATGTGGTGTGAAATAGCAAAAACTAGGCTACCTGTCCTCTAGGAGGCGTTTCAGGGGCTTGAACATTTGGCTGAGGCTGACAGTTGCCATGGAACCAAAATCTTTTTCACACAGTTCCAGCAGTCGTTCTGTTAGCTTTTTACCATCCTTGAGACAGGGAAAAACAAAATTCTCCATTTATTTCTTTGTGACTAATGTTCTCTACATAACAGACTGTAAATAAATAAATCTTCTTCAGGTACTAACACAGGATGCAAATTACAATCAAAGGCTGAACATGATTATATGGTGGTTCGTAAAATTTAGGGAGTTAAATATAGTTGCTTCGCTCATTAAGCATAAAGAAAAAAAATCTACTAGATTACTATGCAATGATATGAGCTTAGTTCATACCTAAAGCATCAACTCAGATTCATTTTCTTCTCTACTGCATAAACCTAAAATTACCTGCTTTGATGGCGCACTTGGTTGAGCATCCGCCTCTTAACCAGTAGGTGGCGGTTCGATTCCCATGCCGTGACATACTTAAGCCGTAAAAATCGGTTATTTAGCAGCTGCCCACCTGGCGTTTGGCATTATGGGTACAGTGCTAAGACTGGTTGACCCGGTGTCAGTATAATGTGACTGGGTGAGATATTTGTGTAAGTTCTCCATTTATCTCTGTGTGGCTGCACGTTATCATGTCCAGAGTGCTCCGCTGGCGATGTGACCTAAATTGTGTAAAAGCAGCAGTTAAACCAAAAGCGATTTTTTTTATCAAACCTAAAATCCAGCCATTTTAAGGAAAACGCTACAACCAACCAGAGTTATTTACTTCTCCAAAATTAAGAAATGATGAAAATGTACAGCATCAAGTATCAAGCTAACCTGAATGAATTTAGCCAGGCTGTTTTTCTTGGCGCTGAAATAACAAGAAGTACATTAAAGCATCAATGTCTTGAAAATATTTCTTTCCTTGCCATTATTTATTTCATTTAATCATTTCATTATCCAGTACCCTTTTTCTATTACAGTGTAGGGCCCAGACTCTTATTGAGATGGAATTTCTCTGGATCCTGCCACTAAGCCAAGCAGGTGATCAGCCCACTGACCATTATTAATGCACCAACTAAAAGAGTTTACAGGCACAACATAAGGGATGATAGAGCTGGTGAGACCTGGAGAGAGAAGATTCATGAAATCACCCACAAATGATAGTGAATGATGATAAGGTCTATTACTGATATGGGATTTTTCATATTCAAAAGTCAACTGCTGTGAACTATCACTGCATCTGTTCTTTAACTATTTCAGTCTGTAATTGGGAAAGGCAACTTATACCCCTTTTTTCTGGTGAAATTGGGCAGTAGCTCCCAACAGGGAAATGATCTGCCACAGATCAGCATCAATGTGCCACTTGCCGGTTACAAAAAATAAGCACTGGATTTATCAATTACATGGCCCTTAAACTTAAAAGATTTATGTACAAACTAACAGCACAATTTATAACAAATCTAACAGCAAAGTAGTACAGCTGATACAAAATAATATAGGTTTCATTAACAGCATGTTGGCAACTTACATGGCTGTGGTGAATATCTCCTGACATCTCTTCACACGCATGGGGTAGGAAGACTGGCAGAAAAATTAATGAACGAATTTAATTGAATAGAGGTTACCCTATCACACTTTCTCTCTTGCATACTGCATCCCTAATTTCTTCCTTCATTAACTTTAATTTGTTGCCTAAACTGCTTCCTTAATCTTAGCTCCACATCACTTCATTATAATAATTAGACAATTAAAGCTAAACTAATGATAATTAAAGATGCACAATAAAGACAGGTATGTACTCAGCATTGACACATTAAATAAAATGAAATTGCATCTAGATTTAATTTCAATTTAACCGACACTAACGCAGTCTTGTATTAAAATTCATTTTTCCAAAGCTATCACTGAAATTAGTAAGTATCACACTCACTTTGGACACTGCCATCATCATCCACATTGCTTGTTGAGGATACTGCACCAAAAGGTCAGCAATGATTTCCTGAAAGACACATTCAATCCTCATCAAGGTTCTTGCATGCGCAATGTTTTGTTCACAGAAACTGTTTGGTATTCTACATGTCTAAATAAATATTTTTCTAGAAACAGCAAGGAGTGAAATCATTGTTGAAAAATAATTACATTGAATTGACAGCAAAAAAAAAAGTAGTTTTCATCCATATGAAAAAGATACAAAATCAAACATATAATCAAAATGAAAAAAAAACAACCCTGCAACGTTTTCAACGCCACTTGATAATAAATTCATCTGCTTAACTATTGCTACAGCTTTAGCTTAATTCATATTTTCCAAGAACTTTTCATATTGTTTTGGTCAGACTGAGGTAAGCAGAATACAACTTCCCTTAAAGATAATATAGCATTTATCTAGCTAATCCTTGATTAAAAATTCTTTTAATTTGTAACTCTAGTGCACATGTACAGCAAGCCAAGAAATTCTGCAAACAAAACCACCTTTTAAACTTCTCTCTTAGTATTCCCAATGCATTTCTATCAACTACAAACAGCACTCATCTTCTAACAAACTCTTGTTTAAAGAGACGTCATCATCACCATCATTTCATTATCCAGTACCCTTTTACCATTACAGTGTAGGGGCGACTCTTATTGAGACTGAATTTCTCTGGATCATGCCATTTAAAGAGAGCCTACCTGCAATTTCTGGAAGACATCGGCCTGGGCGTGGCAAATCCTAGATATCAGCTGGGGGAAGGCTGTGAACATCTGGTAGGGGGGCAGCTCCTTGCTCAACTGGTGGACCGTCTGCTCAAGAATATCATCAAAACTTTATCAAAACTGTATTGTGGTCCGGAACTATTTCAATACTAATAATGGTGATGGCAATGATGATGATGATGAATATGATTATAATAATAGGTAGTATAATTGATAATGAAAATAATAACAATAAAAATAATAAGAATAATAATGATAACAATAATCATAATGATGATAATAACAATAAAAATATTAATAAAAGTAATAAAAAAAATAAATAATAACAAAAACAAAAAATAACAACTGCAAAAACAACAGCAATAAAATGCTACTATATTTATCCACTTTCTTAAATGTCAAATCAACAATTATAGATTATACAAGAAAGATAACATGGCATAAATTGATTTTAATTAAAATCAATACATTGGATAATTCAGGTTTACTAGAAATATATCATACTTTTTCATGAAATAGATTTTTTTAAAGAATTCCATATATAGCTGTTCAGTTGTACAAAACACCCATCTAAAAAAAACTGATAACTCATGGAAAAGGTAAGCAAAAATTTCACCATGGCAAATTACAAAAATAGTATTGCTTACAGTATTGATGTGCTTGAGAAGCGATCGCTGAGCTTGCAGTTTGGTGGACTTTCCTTTGTCCTTCTTCTCAGCCTCGGCAACCACAGTGCCGTAATCCAGCCACAGACTCAGCAGGCGAGGCATAGACTGGTATATGTGCTCATTCCCATACTTGAGGGAGTATCCAAAATTCTTTACTACATAGATGATGAATTCTCTTGAAAATATGAAAGTAAAAACAAAATCAAAAGACAAAAATGATATATCGATACAAGTGAAGGGAAAATCCTATTGCTTTGTTAGTTTATTGATTGTTTTTGGGCACTTCTAATAGTTCTTTAAAACATGTGTAAACTACATAACAAAAAAGATACAAAAAACAAACAGCACAGAATAAGATGTACTGTCTTTACTGGTTTACCAGAAATAATGACCGTGAATTAGGCCATCAATGTGGGAGTCATATCAGAATTTTACACTTCTTATTTTACTGATTATTTACAAGCACAGCCTACAGCTGAACACAGCCTCAAAGAAGAAAGAAAAGCAGAACCTAGATAAAACAAAAGCAAAAATGCTGCCCCCATGGTTCCAAAAGAAAGCTTGTTCTTACTTACCTACACCCATAATAAATCAAACTTTGATGAAAAGATCGGATTTGATAATTCTCTATGGTGTCATTAATAAGAATATGAAAGCAGTGTAACAACAACATTTACAATCTAAGAAATTCAGATGTGAAATCTAAATGACTAGTGAATTGTATATACCCCTGTCGCTCAGCTCGCTCTTTGTCCTCCAGGATAGTGTTCATGATGCGGTCATAATACTTGGCCAGGTGAAAGTAGCCCTCTTCCCACTCAGGGCAAATATCCATCACATCTTTGTATTGCTTCATGATGGAGTTGGTTTCAAGATTAGATGTTTCCTCACTGTATTTTCCATATAAAAGAAGAGACTGCGGAAAAGAATAGAGATATAGTGTAGGAGTTTGTGATAATAAAAATTATAGAAATGATAATAATTACAATGATGAAAAAAATGATGATAATCAACAGTACACAGCCATAATCCAAATGACAATAATGATAACAATGCTGCTGATGACAATGCTACAAATTTGTACAATACCAGTCAAGGGCTGGAATCTGCCTTCAGCATCCATATTTTCTTGTTCTTCTTTTCATGTGAGATGAGTGTTTTCAAAATATAAAAATAGCGTGAATCAATGAAAGCTTATTTCCAATAAGATTTCTTGTACATAAAATTAAGGTGTATTCTCAGAACTCAGAAAATTTCCCCTTTCACAAACACAGGCAAAAAGGGGAATTTCTTACTCATCCGCGGGGGGGGGGGGGGGGGGGGGGGGGGG
>JAUEKY010096602.1:0-10554 GCA_031833965.1 Scyllaea pelagica
AGAGAGAGAGAGAGAGAGAGAGAGAGAGAGAGGGGGGGGAGACAGACAGACAGATAGACAGACAGACAGACAGACAGACAGACAGACAGACAGACAGACAGGTAGACAGACAGACAGACAGAAAGTCTGAAAGACAGAAAAACAGACAGGTAGACAGACAGACAGACAGAAAGTCAGAACGACAGGGAGACAGACAGGCAGGCAGACAGACAGAAAGTCAGAACGACAGGCAGACAGACAGACAGAAAGTCAGAAAGACAAGGAGAATAGACGTTGGCAGGAATGGAACTCTTGTTGATTAACAACCACAACGATGCCGCCAAGCTACCAACAGAGGAAAGCACACTCACCGACTGAGCTGAACCGTGTACGATTTTCCACACGCTGTGTTTCAGTGAGTCAATAAGTGAAGCAAGTCGTACTTATTTTGATTTTGAAAATTTATTTACAACGGTGAAAGGGAGAAAAAAAACATAATAAAACAATAAACAGCAAATAAAGGGTTCCTTTCGTTCTAATAACATATACACGTAGCATGAGACAGATGAACAATAAATGTACAAGAAAATAACATAGTGTTTTGCCATATCATTATAAACATGGTTATAATGGCAAAATTGTGTCTATAACATTATGATTATCATTGTCATCCTGCAGTGTTGATTGTCAACAAATTCTCATGAAAGAGTTAACGCACCGTCATCAACAATTGTTTTGTTTTATAGTTGTTCCAATTGTGTTGGTTGTCTGTTATTTGTTTATTTGCTTGTTGTTTTCTTTTTTTTGGGGGGGGGTTGCTTTTGGTTCGACTATTGATTGCTATTTAGGGGAGGGGGTTGTTTGTTTGGTTTTATTTTTGGGAGGTTTATTCAGGGGAGGGGACTGTTTTTGTTTTGCTTCTTTCTGTTGTGTTTGTTTATTTGGTTCTGTTATTGTGTGTTTGTTTGTGTGTGTGTGCTCGTGTGTGTGTGGAAACAGGAGGGGGGTGAATAGAGACTTGACTAGCAGTAGTTTTTGACTGATTGCTGATTGGGAGCAACAGCACTGGTAGCAAAACGAATTTAAACTCGAGTTCATCTGAATTGACACCACAATACTAGCATGGTTATAAGGACATTAATTTATTTTCAATAATTGAGCCGTGTCTCTTTCATATCCCAATAAAAAAAAATCTTTCCTATTATTTCCCCTGCCTTTTGTGGCTGACATCTCCTTCTCGCCGTAATTATGTCCCTTGCTACAAGGTTCCTTGCATGGTGTCAGTATAGATAATAATCATAAAATGTAGTATAAAATCACGTTTTTATTAAAACAAGACAACAGCAATAAAAATGCGTACTTTAGAGAATGTTTTATTTTATGTACAATGATAATAAAGCAGCGATCGAAAAGATAATACAATAGTATCGATATATCATTATCGCTCTAGAATTGTATTCTCTCTCTATTCCTTACGTGGCTTTGTCAGTTTTTGGCAGTGCTAACCAATCTATAACAACAATCTATATCTTTAAGATACTTTGCACAGCCTGAGGGTGACAACATTGAACTACACGCAGTTTGCCACGTCTTTAATTGGTTGTTGATTTCGAATAGTTTAGTGCCGAATAAAAAGGGGGATCAATGAAACTTAACTTTGCGATTCGTTTGTTTGTTTCTTGAGGGTTTTACGGCGCTATCGGCAAAATTTAGGCCATGTCAGCGCCAGATAAGAAAAAGTAAGATTGATAGTAATGAGTAAAGAAAGTGACATATCCAACAATCACAAGACATGACAGGAGTAAAAAGGAATGATCTACAATTGAAAAAAAATCATTCCTTGGAAGGTGACATCACAGAGATGGTTTACATCAAGATCCTAGCATACCATCTCAATCAAAATGTATAACTCTTATCTCTAGATCGGAGGACCCTTCAAATCACTAAACTACAGTGAAAACCCACCTAGGTGTTCCTACCGCCCTTTATGTACAAAGTACTCAGTCTATCTAGATAGCAAAGTGACCTACATATCGGGTATCAAAATGACACAAATGAGGCAGCCACCTTTCTAGTTCAAGTTCATACATGGGATCCACCACTACAGAAGGAGGAACATGTAGAAGGATGGAAGAGGATGGAAAGATGGATGAGGATGACAGTAAAGCACACTTAACCAGTGCTCCCGCCAACCGCCCGCTCTCCCTTGTGTAGCTAACTGATGGCTATTGGATCACATCCAGAGAAGAATTCCATCCTAACATTCCCACAAAGTGATGACATTTCCCTTAACAGAAAAAAAAACCTCCCACGTAACTGAAAATGAGAATAAAGGACTTCAAGAGAATGTAGATCAGTATAATAAAAATAACACCATAAAACAATCTAGTATTATTTTGGAAAATTTTGTAAGGCTGACCCTAAACAGAGAGGATAGAAGAGAGAGAGAGTGAGGGGAAAGCTGGCTGGCTGCGCGAGATAACACACTTAGGAAATAGTTGTAGTAAAAACTGTCCATTGTTATATGAATCAGCAGTTATTCTTATTAATTCCATTTGTTGTGATCAAATTTGTATGTCAAGAACACCCATTGCATTTAGAGTTCAACAATAAACTGTTCAAATTAGAGGAACGAGAGGCTTATCTTATTTTTTTCAAACCTATCCCGTCAATTAAGACTAATTACAAATCTGTATGTTTTATATTTATGTAATAATGATCGGATGTGCACTTTTTAATCGGGAATCTCTTTGCCAACATTAGGTTACAGCCTTTCACCAAATGTCTGTTAGAGAGTAACAGAGTGATGTAGATAACTAACACTCCTGTTAGAGATTAGAGCAGTGTTTTAAAGGTGCGGAAGCGTACCTACAATGATAGGATAATAATCAATAAGCATGTGGCCATGTTTTAATAATGGGATATTAATTGATAAGCATGTGGCTGTGTTTACCTAGTCCATTTGAAATTAGATTAGTTTTATTTTATCTCGCGACTTTGTAACATGTTGTCATGGATGGAGCATGCTGCTTTCAGTAAAGCACAAAGAAATAGCTGAAGCTGCAATGTTTGACAAACTTGCAAGCCAAAGGTCGTAAGCCCATGAATCACATGTATTCAACTGATCTCTTTTTCACGTATTTATGTTAAATGGTAATGAGAATCAGAAATGAAAAACAAACCGCATTTTTCAAATTACCTGACTGCAGCCCTGTGCAAACGGGTCCCAAGGTCAAGACTTAAAGGTCGTAGGTCATTTTCCTGAATGGAATGTACATAGCCATAGTCCAAGAACTCTACTTCCAGGTCAGTCAGGGAAGTTTGGGACTTGATCTTCCCTCGATACCAGAGTCCATCATCAGGATTTCTGTGACAGAAATGGAAATCAATATCATTACATTTTTAAATAAAGATTCGCAAAAATTACCATAGAAAAAGGACTTAAGATACCCACAAAATGGCATTGGGAGTCGGCCCTACATTGTAACGACAAAATGGAACTTGCTGATAAAATGAAGTTGCAGAATGTGAAAGGTAAAAATTGTTTTCTCCTCTTCCCTGTCCAGCCTACCTGACCACACAGAAATCCTCTGCCTTCCACTGATTAGATGGGGCAGATTCAGAGTCTTTGTAATCTTCGTTCAACTCATCCATCAATTCTTGTAAAACATCTTCGTTTTCTTTCACCTGGGAATAGCAAATTTGCAACTAATGACACTAAAAACATCCTTTTTAACATTTGATATATAATCTAGCCCACAAACCAATCTTCAATTGAATTGCATAATTATTGACAATTAAGTTTGAAAGCATAAAGGGAACTTCAGAGGTGACTCCTCAAGAAGTTCTCATGAAATAAAAAAATCATGTGTATGTAGGCGAATCCTGTTGTCAAGCAGATGGCAACAGGAGTCACTCATACTCATACAAACACACATTATTGCTTGATGATTGCTTACTCAAAAACTGCACAGTCTCACAGTCACAATTGCAAATTTGAGTTTCTGTACTCAGCACAAAAAGATATATAAGAATCTACAATGCCAAACTTTTATACCATCTTTATAAAGTGGGAATTTTCCTGTCAAATAATATCTACACAAAGCCCATAAACAAATATCAACACAATCAGAAAAGCAATATATCCACACAGACAAATTTAAAAATCATCATTCCTCATGATATCCTCATATAGCATCTCAAACTTTATATGGACATCACTTAAAGAAAACAAGATAAATTCCATATCACTTCTGTTTGGCTCTACTTCAGTACAGTTGATTAATTGCATCTGATATAGTAAAATAATCGATAAATAACAATATGACTAATGAAGTCTTCAATGGAGAATGATCCGTTTGCCTTAGACACTTAAATGATAAATATGATAAAAAGTTATTTAACGCATTGTATTTCCTGGTCATGTGATAAAACTCTGACTTCCTACTTACCCTGATAACAAAGTCAGTTGGAGATTTGTAAAGGCAGACTATGATTTCAATATAGGTTGTATTTTGGGCCTTCGAATCTGCGTTTTCCTCCGTATTTCCGTTGATTGCCTTCTGAATTTCCTCTTGCACTTTCTTCTTCCTCGCATTCTCAGCATCAGAATTTGATTCATTTGTCTTTTCAGGCCCCTGCACTTTCTTCTTTTTCTTTTTCTTACTCTTCTCTGGACTGGCTGATGACGCTTTCTTTGGTGATTTTGTCTCAGAGGAATTATTTCTAATGGCAGTGGCAGTAGGCTTACGCTGAAGGGATGATAGCTCGCAATCAGCCGTTGGCTTCTTAGAGATCTCTGTGTCTGTGTGTTTGCTGGGGGATTTGGGGTGCTTTTGGGCTGTTTCCTCTTGGTTTGCAGTGGCTGAGGGCATGGAGGAGAGCCCTGTGCTGACCCCCATCCCTGCCTCCACCAGCATACTGTTGATGCTCTGGTTGCTGGCACCCAGCCAGAGCACAATCTCCGTCACTTCTTTCCATCTGGAGTACAGGGTGAAAAACAAAATGAATAGAATAGAAAAAAAAAAGTAAAAAAGATCTTCTTTTCTAATGTTATGATAATTCGGATATCTTCCAAAAGACTAAAGACACTTTCAAATTTGGACTTTTTTGTTTTGTTGTTGTTGTTTCAAAGAAAAAGATTCAATTTTCTTAGTTTCGTATCAAAGCAGAACATTTGCTGAAATCATCCTGAATATTTCATGCAAAAGCGCCCCGTGAGTCCATAGCCCTGTTGCGGTTGTTGACTATAAAAACTCTATATCAAACTCATCATCGAAAATATTAAGGGTAGAGAAAAATTGCATCTACAATCACACAAAGGCCATGCACTGTATGCACTCTTTGTCGCATAAGCCCACTAACGTTACTATTTAAAGTCATTGTCCTATTTTATGCTCAGATTTCTAAACCTTTTTGTATTCTTGCTAACGTCATTGCTTAAAACCTTTAGTAGTTTATATACATCTTTTTTTATAAATCTTTAAATCAATGCTAAAAAGGATAATAGGCACACAAAAACAACTAGCAAACACACAAAGTATTTAGAAGCTGTGTAAAAGAACATAAACATGTATTTTGCACATCTCGCTGGATGAAAAACCCTGTATATCCATAATCAGGGTGGAATGAGTTTATGTAATATTAGAGAAAAAAATGGATATGTAATTATTCCACTAGTTGTTTTTTTTGCAAGACCGAGGTATGGTGGTTTATGCGTTGGCTTGGTTTATACCTTTTTAAGGAACACATTTTTCTTCACATCAACCCTCCTTCCAGAAAATATTTTCATTCTAGACTTTCTGTACTTGATGCCTTAATGCATCCTGATATATGACTTTTTCTTTTGGGCTCCAATATGACATGAGCTGTTCTCTGAAAGCAAATTGCACAAGTAGAATAACATACGAGACTTGGTGCATTACCTGACAATTCTAGCCCTGCCCGGGGATCCCTTGAGATCTGACTGACACCAGACTTTGGCGTCGTGAGACCAGTCCGATTGGGATTGAGGCAAAAATCCAACATCTGCGAGTCTACTACGGACAGCCTGAGGAAGGAACAGTATACGTCTTGTCATTTTCAAAATTTTTTTATCACAACAAAAAGGAATGAAGCATTGCAAAGTTTGAAGTATCCATTTTATACAAGTGAAATATCAATTTTGATGTACCAGTGTAACGATTTATACTCTTAAGAGTCAGTTTTACACTAAGTGAAATATCATTTCTGATGTATTAACGTAAAGGCTTAATGTCCTGTTTCAACGATACATAACTAATACCACAGAGTGCTCTGGATATGTCAACATGCTGCCATACAGAGATAAACACAGGACTCACACGAATATCTTGCCCAGTCACATTATACTGACACTGCCCCAACCAGTCTTAGCACTGTTCCCATATTGCTGATTACCAGGTGGGCAGCTGTTAAAAAAATGATTTTTAAAGGCAAGGGTATGTTGCGGCATGTGATCAAACTGTTCCAAGACGGACCAACTCCTTGAGCCAACAGCCATAGCACATTAATTAAAAAAAGGAGAGCATTTATAAAGCCCAATACCCACTAAACGTGTAAATTAATTTGTTTCTTTAGGGTTTTACGGCGCTATCAGCACAATTTAGGCCATGTAAGCGCCCGCAAACAGTCAGAAAAGTGACTAACGCAGCTTCCACGGATCTGAGCAAGAAAGAAAGAAGAAAGAGGGGAGAGGACAGGAAAAGAAAGAAAGGGGAAGGAAGGAGAGAAAGAAAGAAAGAGTGCCCTGCAGTGGCCTCTTACGACACATCGGCATCACGGCAGTGCTATTCTGTAACCCCGGACACCAGGCGGGGAAAGCAAGCCAAAAGCATATTACAAGATATAAACAACAATGTGAAACAGTCAACAGGAAACCAAAACAAATGGGACAAGACAAGCAGCCTGCAAGGTGTCAGTCCTTTTTTTCAACAATGGCAACATTGTTCATGACCAGGACTCGTATAAACCAGAGTGGGATAGGGAAGATGTGAGCCAAGAGCTCACAGCCTCATGCTCAAGAGTCTACCACTAAACAGTTGAGCTACACTGTACACACATAAAACTAAGCTGTATCTCTTTGCTAAAAATATTTTTTAAATTATTGCAAAAAACAGAGACTGTGATTTATAGGATTCAACCCATGAACATGGCATGCTATTTGCTTGGGTTTGTTTGTTTTTTTTCTACTTAAGTATTCCCCACCATTTCTTTTGCCTGAAACTTGAATAAGAATATTTAGAACAAAAATGAATCCAACACATGGGAAAAATACATTTACAAGTCAATATGAAAGAAATACCAGTTACCTGTGAGGGTAATTTTATAAAATCTGTGAGGAGCTTCTTGATCTTGTCAACACCAATAACCAAAGTGGAGCCTGTATCTGGCAGGAAAACTGTCACCTGATTGATGAAAAACAAATGTTTGCTTTACTTTTAATCCACTGACATAACCAGCCATACAAAGTTGCTTCTATGATTTTTCTCCATGGAGATTTCTTAAACAAAGGGGTCTGCTACAAATAGTTCAGACCACACGTAGCAAACTGGATTAACTTATTAACGTTAAGGTTTAACACCCTGTTTAAACACTTAATAGTCACGGTCAGGTTTCTTGTGGTTGCCACAACCCCAACAGGCCCAATTCGCCATGTCAGCGCGAGGAAGTTGACCCCATGACATAGCCACTGTCATTCCTTGATCGTAATGATACAACTTCCGTGGGCAACTATATAAAAATCCAACAAAACATGGAACCACACAGAAAAAGATCTGAAGAGACCCGATAAGGGAAAAGCGTAAATCAAAATATCTCTTGTAACACAAAGCTAAGGAGCAAAAATCACAAGTATACAGATGTTTATCTTAAAAATCATATGATCTATCGAAACCTGAATTAACAACTGCCCAGGAAAAAAAGCCAACAAAAAAAAAACCTGGACTTACTTTGCGACATTTTGGTTGTGATATGATCTTAGCTCTGTGCCATTTCCCATCAGGCCCCAGGCATGCACAGACTGCATTCAGGCGGGGACAGTGCATGGAATAAATGCCACCAGCATCCATCCCATACACCTCCTGCATCTTTTCCATCATATTGAGATAGTAGTTGTACTCCTCTCCACAGGGCCTGACATACAAATCTGATGGGGAGTGGGCCTCAGACACAATCAGCTCAATGGTGTCACCAGCTGGCAATGCTGTGGGCTGAGATAAGAGTTGATGGATGAAATATTCAAGTAGCATCATGTGGCAGTCTAGAACTTTTATAAGAGCAAGATTACAATTGTAAGGAGTATGATATTTTAATGTTCATAAGATACCCAAGTTGACGTAAATTAAATCAACTTTATATTTTTTTCTATTTGTGGACTAATACCACAGTAGACACGATTTTTTTTTACTTTGAAATTCCTTATTTCATTACTTATGAAATTAAAAACAATGCCAATGAAGGGTTTCTAAAGAAATCCAAATCCCCAGACTTTCCATGCATACTTACATCAAGCAAAATAACCAAATGCTTTAGAAAACTATGGAAGCATGAAAATCTTCCCTAGAACCACAACTTCAATTGCCCTTATAAAGACAAATGTATTACAAACAAAAGAAAACTAAATTCAAATCTATCCTTTCTCCACCTCTCATGATTCCAATACAAATAATAATTAACATTAATAAATCCTGTAACTAGACAGTCATACCTTGAAATAGTCCACTGTCTTAAACCGAGGCCCAGATTTGCCGATTCCCTCCGTCTGACTTGGTTTGGAAAATCGCCCGAGTTCCATGAATATGAGCATATCCCGAACAGATGTGAACGAGTCATCTAGAGTATCTTCAATTGGCATACACACCAAGTCCACCTCATAAATAGTACCATGCTTTGCAATTGTGTTGAGAAGTAAAGCCTGTGAAGATAATTGCAAATACAGAAATAAAACAAATTAAATAACAAAAATACCACAATGCCTGAAGGGATCTCAAATTCTTTTTTTCTTCTTTCAGACCTTTTTTCATTATCACAATATTCAGTAGCAGGGTAAATCTATGAAGGTAGCTGGTTGGACAGGTACTGTAAGTTTAGCTTATCTTGACTAACAGCAGCACAGTAACAGTTATATCCAGGTGACGGTCACCGCAGCAGCAGCAGTACCAACAGTAGTAGTGGTAGTAGTCACAGTATAGCAGCATCAATCATAGGAAGAAAGGGGTAGAAGAGGATTCCAAAGACAATGAGGAAGATTAGGGACTCAAAAAGAAAAGAGAGGTTGAGGAGGAGAAGGAGGATAATAAAAAGAGGAGAGGACAATGAAGGATAGTAAATTCAGGATAGTACATCATTAATGAGTGCAATCTTATATATAGGACAAAGCAGTATGATTTGCATTGTAACACAATTTAACTGTACTCATGAATATTGAAGCATCAAACATTAGTTTTGTCCTGCTATTAATTTTCTGAAAGGATATCAAACAATCATTTCTATATCAATATGAAGCTCGAGGAAAAAAATGAAAGGTTTAAACTGTTTTAGATCAATAGTCTACCGCTTGGATTTTTACTGCAGTGTCGTAACCTGATTTCACTGCAGTGTCATAACCTGATTTCAATCTTCTGTGGGATTGGCCTATCTCTGTATTAACAGTCTATAAACCCATCACATAAAATGAATGCAACACCAAAACAAATTTCTTTCTGCTAGATGTTTAATCCAACCAAGCATCTTACTATGGTAGAATGTCATTGAATAACCATATCATTTGATTTATATTAAGACAATTGATCCTCTCCTGAGCTTTATTGAAGTTGTTACATAGGTGAAACAATAACATATTTAATCATACCAACTCACACCTACCTGATTGCTGGTAATTCTGTAAAATTCTTGAATTGTGCTGCTGTCCCATGCAGGTGAATTGTCCACTGGAGCAATGTCATAGAGGGAACACTGTATACAGAATGGGGGATACGTTTGAAACCGAGGAGGCATTGTTCGAAGACTTTTTACAGACACTTTCTCATCATTGCCAAAATCAAAGTAGTTGACATGAACCTGAAAGAAAAAATCAATATTATTAAAATTGGGAACACTTCCATTATCAAAATTGAGAACACTTCCTAAGATATAATGCTTGAGAAGTTATGTGTGTAGAGCAGTGGTTCTTAAACTGGGGGGCGTGAGGAGTTCTCAAGGGGGGCGTGAAGGTTTTGGGAGGTGAGCGACTGACTTTACACGTCGAACTGTAGTAAGTAAAATTCGGCGTTTGTATCCTGGTTTCTTGCAGTGTGCGGTGAATACTCAAAATGACATAATGAGACATGCTGTGTTTGAAAATTGTTTTATAACTAGTCACAGCATTTTATTTCTGTGGAGGAATAGGGGCAAAAGCATGAGGACAAATTTCACTGCCGATGTCGCAGATCGGAGCCAAGGAGACAAAATCATTATTGTGTTTGACGATTTAATAAAATAGGTGCAAAAGCATGTTGTTTGTTTTGAATGAATTAAACACTGATTAGAATCCTGACCACACAAAAACTTTGAGAATTT
>JAUEKY010096935.1:0-10547 GCA_031833965.1 Scyllaea pelagica
TGCTGTACAGGAATGGGGTAATATCATTTTGTTTTGTTTCGGTTCAGGGTACTTTCTAAAAGTAATTGACGCATCCTTTGCTGTCATTATTGTGTTGGGAAAACGGTACACGGATGTGGTGAAAAATCAAAGGTGAGTTTGTATGTGTGTCTGTGTACTTGTTTGTTTGTGAGTGTCTATGTATGTATGTGTGTGTGTGTGTGTGTGTGTGTGAGGGGGGGGGAATGTTGTTCTATTGTCTTGTTTTACTTGAGGGCACTTTCCAAATGCAACTGACACATTCTCAGCTCTCATCATTCTGTTGGAAAATATTACACATAAGTTGTGATAAATCTATGTTGAATTCATGTTTGTGTGTGTGTGTTGGGGGAGGGGGGGGCGGGGGGATCTTATTTTGTTTTTTTTTCGGTTCAGGGTACTTTCCAAAAGCCATTGACCATTGACTCATTTTCTGCTCTCACCATTCTGTTGGAAAAACGGTACACGGATGGGGTGATAAAGCAAACGTGAGCGCGCACGCGCGTGTGTGTGTGTGTGTGTGTTTATTTGTGTGTATTGTATGGGTGGGGCATGTTATTTTGTCTTGTTTCGGTTCAGGGCACTTTCCAGATGCAATTGACACAATCTCACCTCTCATCATTCTCAAGGAATAAGGCGCATGGTTGCGGTGATAGATCTAAGGTGAATGTACATGCGCGCACATGTGTGTTTAAAACTTTTAAACGTTTTGGTTTAACACCTGCTTCTACACAGTTTAGGTCACATCGCTGACGGAGCACTCTGGGTCATGTTAACGTGCTGCCACACAGAGATAAACGGAGTCACATTATACTTACACCAGGCCAACCAGTCTTAGCACTGTTCCCATAATGCCGAGCGCCAGGCGGGCAGCTGCTAAAGACCGATTTTTACGACTTAGGTATGTCGCGGTGTGGGAATCGAACCCGGCACCTACCGGTTACGAGGCGGACGCTCTACCAAGTGAGCCAACGAAGCCGGTTTATCATAATCATTATCATCATTATGATAATGATTATAATTGTTTGTTTGTTTATCATTTCCCTTTTGTACCGACCAAAGCCAGTGTAGGGAATAATGATTATAATAATAATGATTATCACAATCATCATTGTCATAATTATTATCATTATCAAACCATAAAAGTTGAAACCAGACTAGGTAGAGATAGCAATTTTTTTATCCCAAGGATTCCATTGATTCCAGCACACCAACCAATAGTATTAAAAAGGCTGCAATTTCCAATCAACTTCTCCTTTTCGGTTTCCATCAACAAGTCACAGAGGCCAACACTGACAGTCATTGGTGTCAATATAGAAGCCCCTTGATTTTCCCAAGGACATAACATATTCCATTGCTGGATCCCAAAAACATACGCACAATTGCACATGAAGACAAAACAGCAAAAATGGTTTACGTTGCTGCTCTCGAGTCAAACTATCAACCAGTAGGTTAATATGATGCTGTTTTTTTCTTGTACAACACTGGATGCGCTTGCAGGTCATATGATAAAACAAAAGATGATCAAATTCTATATAATCAAACATTTTTTGTATTGTTATGCTCTCTTTTTAAGATGTAGAAGAGGAAATGTCAACAACATTACAAATGGTTGAGAAGTCAGTCAACACTATAGAGTTTGTAATCAGTTTCCAATCAGCTTCAGCCTAAACGTCCCTTCTCCATACCAAACTTTGATAGCATTACTCCCATTGTTGGGATATAGTAAAATCAAAGTTTTCTGTCCTACTCCCTTGTGCCCTCATAAACATCTGTGTCCTAATTTTGAAATCTTGTCTAGTTTGCCTTCTAAATCATCTGGCATTTCTCCTGTTAATTAGATTGCTGTAGTGCTTGTTGAAGCAAGATTATTTCAAATGATGAAGAATCTCAGGCGATTGAGGTCTACAAGGTAACGCTTTTAGACCTGACTCTATTTGTAATCATTCTAAAGGAATTCCTATTCTAACTGAATTATAACACTTGGACAATCACTGGAAATGATTGAGATCTCATTGAGATCGGATGTCTGTCTACTTGAGGGAGGGAGTTCACCCTAAAAAGAATGGCCCTTGGGCAGTCCACAAAATGAAGTCCAAAATATCACACTCCCACTATGCATGAAATAAACTACCACAATGGATGAAATGCCCCATTACTAGTCCATCTGTAGTCTCAATCTATTTTCATTCGATGAATTACATGCGATCCCACTTCATCTATGATTATGACACAACATCATACGTAATATCATTGGCAGTCTCAAGTTAAGTTGTCTACACTCCAAGTATGTCACAATGGTGTAAAATCTGTCACGGAATGTAGAACTCAGCTGCTATGATAGTGAAAAACGTGCTTGAGAATGAGGTGCAAACAATGAACTCTCTCATGAGGACTGCATGAGTACTAAACATGGTGCTGCAATTGGCTGGGTAGAGCTGGTCTCCTTCGGCCACAGGGCCAGAACCAAAACAGAGGGTGCCCTTGGCCACATATATCCCTGTAGGCATGTAAACATCTCCTCACTTGAATTCTGTTATAGAAGAAAATAATCAGGAAAGTAACAAAATTACATAATGAGTCATTTATTTTTCAAATCTATAAAGGACACCATTCCCTTTTATGTAAAAGTGAGGAATATCATTCTCTTTTCCCCAATCACTAAAAGTTGAATATTCATAGTCAATTCATAACACAAATTCAAGAACCTTATTCTTGCAGAGGATGTGGCAAATGATTAGGTATCAGAAGAATATCAAGGATAAAATCTCAAAACCAGATGGATAATGCAATCCCATACAAATCAGTTAATCTCATATACAATGAATTCATATTCCTAGAAAAAGACAAACAGAAATATGAAATGTCAACATAACTAATCCAGCCTCACTAACATTCCTCTCATTCAAGTTTTGAAAGAATGAATGACACAGGGAGGACTTAGTTTTTGGCACAAAACACCCTTGGTGGAATCATAGAATCGGAGGCTGTCTTACATATTAGATTCATCAGGACAACTACCAATAGGAGAGGATGAAGCTGAATATTAAGAAACCAGTTTTGCTATTTTAAGATTAATCAAGGTTGAATTCAAAAGTTTTTCTTTGCAGTTTTTTCCAAAGAAAACAGAGATGTTAATCAAAGGACTAAGCACAAACCTTTCAGGTTTCTTTCCTTTTGACATGCCCTCTAAAGTTGTTCTATTCTGGAAATTAGAAACAATGAAATTATGGATATGAAACTATGCTTGGAACAAAAAAGCTTATGATGGCAGAAAATCTGATCAAAAGGAGAGGGTTTTAACATCACTGCAAATAATTTACTTCAAATAAATTGGCATATTAATATTTCCTATTTGAAATAAAAAGTTTGTGCAGAACATTAACTGAAATCAATGAAAACAGTCAGGCAAAACGATTTAGGAAAATAGCTAATTTGCTGAACAGTATGAGGGGTGAAAGATGATTTTAAATTGCTGTACATCTACGCAGCATTGAAAAGGAATGGTTTGGATTTAGATAAAAATGCACCAGTGCCTTACATTTCCACTAAAAATCTAGGCAGCAAAATGAATTTCAATCTAGTCATTAAACATTTAAAGAAAATATTTGTACTCACTAAAACAATATTCAAATGCTGCTGAGCAAACATAGTAAACATCATCATAACCATGTTGAGGGCCAGAAGAAACATCAGATACAAGAACCACACACCATGCTTGATGTAAAAAGCCTCCTGTGAATAAAAACAACAAAAATAAACAAAACAAAAACTAAAAGAAGAATCCCAGATGTAATTGAGAAGTGTCAGACAATGTGTCAGACAATGTGTCATTCCATAACAAAAAACTATATTATTTTCACAATTCCAATAAAAAAAGATTTAAAAATGAAATCTGATCTCTAAAAAGCACTCGGATGGTTTATGTCTAAAATCAGAACAAAGAGAGATACACGTGATGCTTTTTTAAAAATACCAAATCTCTGGTTCAAAGTATGAGCAGAGGACCTGTAAGGCTAAAACTACTAAACTCCCTCAATATTTTAGATATCAGGAATCCTGGATGGTATCTGCTAGGATAGAATTTTTAACATAACTCATAGAAGATCAATGTCAAGTGAAAGTGGCAAGAGAGAAAGCAGGCATGGCGGTCAAAAACTCCCTCTGCCTTCTCATGTAGAATGTGGGTCACATGTGGAGACTTTGTCGCTGTTTGTTTCAATATCTTTACCTGGACTGATTACAATAGAATTTTTATCAATGACTCTTTTACAAGTTGAAATTTTTCTCATTTATGTGCAAATTGACCTCGGTTGATTTAATTTGGCCTGCCTGTCTGTTTTTACAATATAGCACTAACAAAATAATGACAGTCAATGTCAATAAAGACATTGATATTGCTTATGCCATTCGTTCTATCTTTTACTTGCCAGCTCATTCTAGCGTAGTCGAAGACAAAATATAAGGTTGCCTAAGATTAACTGCTGATAATATTTGCTGCAGCACAAAAATGAAAGCTTAGAAGGTGAGAATTAGAACACTGGCATTATCTTACCCCAACTCTTATTTTTGTCTTATATAAAGCAACATAATTAATTAGAGGTGTAATCTAGGTCAATATGATTTAATGGAAAACTAGGGTTGTCAGGGTGGGGTTTTAAAAGAGGAAAATTAAATGCAGCACACACTTATATTGATTGAAAAAGATGAAACCTACCTTGTTACAATTGACACATTTGGGTAAAACCCAGAATTGAAGTAAGTTGAATATAAGAGTAGCAAGGCTGAGCAGAAAAGCATACATCAGAAGTTGCAAAAATGCAAAATGGTTTCCCTCTCCTACACAGTTGTTGATCCTGACAATGAAATACATAGAAAACAGATTGAAATCTGGGTTTCATATTGCCATTTCTAGAAGATATCAGATGAATCACAAAAAAAGATATCAGCTCCTTTTGACTAAGTTAGGTTTTTTCTTATTGATTTATAATCAGCATGATATAAAAGTTGTAGGTACATGCTAGATGTAAAAATCAGAAAAATATTCCTAATAAGTATGAGGCTACATATTTTATCTGAAATAATCAACAATTGAGGATGCGCTCAGACTTTGTCATACTTCAAGTTCAAGAAAACTAGTTTATCTGAAGTTTCCCTCATTCATATTTACCACCAACTACATGAGTAATCTAAACGTTGAATTATATCGATGCACATTCATTTTCCCATTTTAGATTACCAAAAATGAGAATAAAAATAGTCTGGCTATGACCATCTGTGATTGTATTACGGCAAGCACTGTGTCATTGAAAAAGTAAATAGCTGCTAAATTGTTGATAATACAGTATACAATCTGAGAGGAGAAGGCTTAGATAGAATGAAGAGAGGCAAAACACTGGACTCCTACCAAGGGCAATGATGGTCCATCCTCATAACACACTGGCCACAGCGGCGACAGTGATGAGACCTGGGAGGACGCATTCGGTTACAGGTTCGACACAGATTCCATGTTTCATCTGATCAAATAGAAAACACCAATGTCAACCAGCTTTAGAAATTAAGCAAATCTCACTCTATGCCTCAATGTGTATCATACAAAAACAAGTTGATAAAATTTTGGATTCTGATTCAACCCAGACGATATGTCTTAGATCTGGTGGATTTTTTTTAACGGAAATTTTTTTCAAAAAAGATATTACAAAATTCATGTCTTAGTATTTGCATTTCTAGTCCATTGACGTAACTTTTGATATATATATATACAAACATGCTAGAACTTTTGGAACAGCAATATCAACTTCAGTACTGCAAGGATAGCTATTTTAAAGTTGAACATTACCTATACCAAAAGTGTTTCTAGATGAGAACATTTACTTTTATTTACTTCAAACTATGATGATCACAATAAAAAATGTTTTTGTAAATTGACGCTCCCAGAGAAAGCTTTTTTTTTCAACGTTTTTACTTTGATTTTTTGTTCTAAGGAAATCATTGGATGATAAACAAAGATAAAAGTCCTCCACAGATATTGGTCAGAGAAAGAATATTGCAAGGCAATGTGCTAAAGTAGCATAACAAGAAAAAAATTATATACCCTTAAATCTTCAGATTCCAGATTCAAAGAAAAGAAAAAAAAAAGAAGAAAAAGTTGACAAAAGGTATTTCCTTGGAAATCAGCCTGACAACTCACAAAAATTGTTTGTGACCCAAAATGTACCAATTTACCTGCAAATGAAACGGAAGGGATATGACCTGGATTTGTGAAAGAAGCTCTGGCCAGAGACAGCAGACATAAAACACTGATGGCCATATAGCCTGAAGAAATAAAATAAAAAATATTTTTAAATTTTTTTCTCTCTGAAATTCAAGACGCTCTCGTTCCTGATAATCAGGGAAGAAAATCAAGACCAGTAATAAAGAAAGATAACAGACTTCTTCTGGAAATGTTGCTACAATAATGATACACAATTTCCCCATAAAATTCAACCAAGTTCTAAACAGGACTTTTTCCTACGCACTTATCCATCTAAATTTAATATTGAGTCGAACAATTAGTTCAAGACTCTTCCACTTGGAAATGGATGAATTAATCATGAGATCAGACAAACAACTTATTTTCACAATATAAAAGATATTCTACTCTCCCTCCTACTCGCCCTCTGTTTATTCTAAATTCTAATTTCCCCTCGCTTTTCTAATACATTTAACATTGACAGTCAGCAAAAAAAACAAACAAACTTGATGAAGTAAGCAATAAATCCATGCATTTTCTACTATGCTGATAAAATCTTACCGAAGACTATAAAGCCTGGAATTGTGTTGTCATTATATGCAGGCTCAAGGATTATAAAGTAGGTGCTGAAAGTTCCATATATCCAATATGCCAAGATGCCGGAAACATATAATCTTCCTTGAGAATCATTCACAAACTGTATTCTTCCAACGAAAGGGAGTTTAATTGTGTTTTGGCTGACATCTATTGGCAAATCAGTTGGTGGTGGTGGGGCCACCACTTGCATGATATTGTCTGTATTTATCATTGTTGTCAAAGGAAATTATCTTAAGCTTCTTAGGATTGATAAAAACTTGTTCAAATTTCTGAAATAAACAAAAGAAAACAAAAAAAATCCTAAAATTTAAGCAGCACATTAGATGACACATTCATAGTGGCGAAGTGACATTTAAACTTCTAGATTCTCATAATGAATCTGATCCAATACTCATTTCTTCAAATTCCAATCACAGCCCATCAAGGTTCACGGATAGCAGTGACTAGCGACCATTTAAACATAGAATCAAAATAAATATTTCCCAGACTAGATGATTAAACCTAATGCCGTTTAAAACATTATTATTTAACGCCTGCATCTACACAATTTAAGTCACATTGTCATTACCGGCGAAGCTTTCTGGGACATGTTAATGCGCTGACACACAGAGATAAATGGAGTACTCAAACGAATATCTCACCCAGTCACATTATACTGACACCGGGCAAAGCAGTCTTAGCACTGTTCCCTAATACAGAGCGCCAGGCGGGCAGCTGCTAAAAAAATGATTCTTACGACTGAGGTTTGTCTCGGTGTGGGAATCAAACCTGCCACATACCGATAACAGGCGGACCCTCAACCAAGAGCGCCAGCGAAGCCGGTAATCTAATGCTGTATCACTTGATTCACAAAGAGGTGAATCTAAAGCCTCTGACAAACCAAATAGCTGTCCAGGTCAGTTTTGTAGACTTCTCTTTTTTGCTACATTCAACAAATTTGTTTCTTGACTGTTAAAAAAGAAAATGTTAGCAAGTCTGTGTATATATGAATATACAATGGAATGAAATATAATTACGACAAAAATGTATGATGCTTAATAAAAGGGAATAAAGTGTATGCACAATATTTGTTCCCTACCACTTTGTTTCGTAGGTATTCTCCCTTGTCAAGGCATATTGTTGTTGTTGTTAATAGATTCTTTTTCCACGTGGGTGCGGTGCTGTGTGGTGTTTTTTGTGTTGGGAAGCCGGTGTTTTTTTCGATGGAGGCAGGAGCTAGATAATTAATTTCTTTTGTTGTTCAAGTGCACTGTAGCAAAGGCTGGTCTGTATGTGATGTAATGCAATGGCCTAACAAAAACGCTTTCAAAAGCAGATACACTGAACATGAATCTTCCTTCAAAAACACTAAAAAACAACACACTACATCCTTCAGCCGACACATCTGGGCTCTTAAAGACAAAAAGATCCCACACAGCTTCTCCTGGAAAATCCTTTCATTAGCACACCCTACTCGCCAAACGCTTAAACATACAACTTTTGCAATTAGGATTAGTAGCCTGCATGTCTTGTCCTATTTGCCTTGTGTCACTGTTGGCTTACGACCCCTAGTCAAGTGCTTATAAGAGCATGTTTAGCAGATATTGTGCTAAATAAAAAGCTCATCTTTAAACTTTAAAAATCAAACTTGTGGATCTGGATTTCAATAAGGCCTTCTGCAGTGTGCCTCATGTATCGTTGTAAATTATTTTACAATAACTAGATCGCCAAATTATTGATAGTTTTACCTATCTAGAGGTCTTGCTACAATGGATATGAAATTTCCTTACTAGCCCTCTCTAGCAAGTTATTATTAATAATCTAATAGGAAAACAGCTCTTCTCCTGTTGAATCCAAACATGATGTGTATGCCTTTTATATACTTTTATATATATATATATATATCTGAATGAAAATTGAAGTACAATGTACATATATGGACATCATCAAATTTCTGTTTCTACTTACTAGCCACAAAATAGAAAAAAGTCGCTGAAACCTCATAACAATTTGTTGCTCATTTCCAAAAAAAAAAAAAAAAAAAAAAGCTCCCATATTTAACTATATTTGAGGTAGACATTATAAGGAGGCTGTCTTTATTCAGACTCAAGTCCCAATATACTGAATTTTATTCTGACATATATAGGTTATCAGAAATCCTTTGATTTTTCACTTTTAATTGGGTTATATGAAAAATTGATTCGCTTTGCTCTCTTCATATCCCAAGATAGTACACTTTTGATTTTATTACAATGGCTATTTGTACAAATCTAAAAATATCCAGAAGGGCATCGAAAGACTATCTGTTTGTGAGCAAACTCTCTCAGCCAATCAGACGTCACCATATTGAACGGACGCGTGTCCGAATAGACACTTTGTTATAAGATTCAGAATATTAGAGGTGAGCTTATATAGATATATGTTTATTCTTAAAAGTCCTCTAATAAAACATTTAACATATTAAACTTGAGGGTTCAACACTCTGTTTCAACAATGAAAGGCAATATCACTAGCATTGTGCTCTGGGGAAGTTAACATGCTTACTGCACAGACAGATAGATAGAGGACTCACTCAAACTCATCCAGTTACATTGCACTGGCACCAGGCCAACGAGCAAAGTACTTATAAAAAACCATTCTTAGCACTGTTCTCATAATGCTGAACACCAGATGGGATAGCTGCTAAATTGATGATGTTTATAGACATATCAAGGTGTGACATTGCTGTGCTGGGGTTTGAACCTACGACCTCCTAGTTCCCTTGCTGTAGCTCAACTATTCAAACTCAAGCCAAAGGCATTGGTTCTAATATTCATCCTTAACTGTCACCTTTTCATAGAGAAAAAGAGGGATGAATAATTCGAGGTTGATCTGAAATAGTTACTGATGTGATCGACCTCCCATTACCTGTATTATAAAGAAAAGAAGTTAACCATGAAGCCTCCTGTCCAAAATTAGGCTAATATATTTACCCTAGACGTCAATATAATCAAATGTAGAAAAGCTAGACCTTGATATCTCTTGACTGTCAAATTTCTACAATAATTTCTGTCGGTTATAGATAAAATTGCATCAACATGCTATAAAAAAAACAACGCCCAGCTTTACGATGCATTTCGACATGTCAAATTGTTGTCTGATCAAGCCAGATCATGGAAAACAAATAGAAACTAGGAATCAAGATGTAGTAGAACTCTTATTAGATGAAAAGTATATTGCTGTTCTACAAGTTCTTGACATGAGTAGGAGAAATCTAAATTCTTCGGACACCCAGAAATCGAATAAATTCACATACTAAAGGCATGTGAGATTAGAATTTTGTTTATTTTCCCCCTCCTCATGTGAGGTATTTGCTTCACCTATCCTATACAAGAGAAAAGATACAGCATCCCTTTTCTTTTTCCAGATCAATATAAAAATGTCAACGATATTCTTTATCAAATAAAGAATATTAAAAGTTCTGAGCTCAGAGAAGGGCAAGATAAGAAGTTTAAGGATACATGAAAGAGAAAGATGAAGTTGAGAAGAGAGGCAAAAACTGGAATGCAATAGGGATAAAGGAAGTGTGTGTGCGAAAATGTGTGTGTGTGTGTGTGTGTGTGTGTGTGTGTGTGTTTGTGTGTTAAGAGAAAATAAAAAGAGAGAGAGAGAGAGAGAGAGAGAGTGAGAAAGAGAGACAGAGAGAGAGAGAGAGCGAGAGAGTGTTACAGAGAGAGAGAGA
>JAUEKY010097157.1:0-10545 GCA_031833965.1 Scyllaea pelagica
CCTTCTCTCTCTCTCTCTCTCTCTCTCTCTCTCTTTCTCTCTCTCTCTCTCTCTCTCTCTCTCTCTCTCTCTTCTCTTTCTCTCTCTCTTTTTCTCTTTCTCTCCTAATAGGTCTACACTAGTATTCACCTTCCCGAATAATCGCCATATTGCACCAGCGAAAGAAAAAAGAATACAAGCAAGAATAACACGCAGACTGGTGGAAACACATGGTTTTGAATTTTAGTTTGGACTGCTATGGAAAAACTTGCAACCAAGACGTCCACAAAAGAAAAGAGGAAATTAATGAAAAATAGTTGATTCAGTTGCGAAACTTTTTTCTTCCGACTCACAAATAGACTTCTCTTTAGTTACCATAGACAACGGAAAAAGTAGTGTCTGATTTGTATTCCTTCGCTCTTACAGACAATTTCCATTGAATTCCACTTCAGACACCTTTATTTGATTTTAAAGTTTATAGAAGATGTTAAGTTTCAATTCATTTACAATATTGTTTGTCTAAATACCACTAAAAGTAATAGAAATAGGTTACAATTGACCCGCGCGTACTCTTATCCGTCGATTTAGTTGTGAGTGAGGTAAACAACATGGCGTCGCCCTCGACTGTGTGTACTAAGATGTTGTTTTCCTGTGTCTAACCATGTAAACTGTATTGGATGTAAAGTGAATATCATATTTTCAGTTTGAAATGCCTACTGTATTAGAACAACAGGACAGAGCTGTCGAAGGCTCTGTCCTGAGTGAAACTGGTTCCGGAGATGGAGAAGCAATCAATGAGAAGGCGCTTCTCATCGAAAACATGGAACTGGTGGAAGCAAAAAAAGCAGTCCATGTTCCAAACCACCTTCTAGAAACAAGTGAGTCCACCTTAATTAAAAAAAACAAACATATCTCTTCATTTTGGAAGTAATTTATCGATTAGAAGATATCATTCATTGGATTGAATTGTATACCTGGTCATTCTTTCCTTTTTATTCAAAAGGACTTCATTAACATTGTTATGATTTGGCCAAAGAGAATAAGTAACAAGTTAATCAACATGTATTTTGCAGTTTAAGTTAGAGTGTTTTTGAAATTTCATCATTGTCAAATTTAAGGAGAGCAATGCATCTAGTATCTAAGTCTAATGTCAATACAAAGTAGACCATCTACCACATTATCAAATCTTATCAGTAATTTTAGACTGTCTAGGAAATGTATCTATAAAGGGAACCTTTATGAGAACTGCTGTTTAAAATGAATTTGTACCCAACACCAGTACAGTTAAAATTGCATGCAAAGCATAGAATAAACAACAGTCACAATTCTTTGCATCATTTCAAATTTCAAATAAAAACTCTTTGTCATCAACATTTTATATTGTACTCAGAAACCTTTGCTAAAGCTGGGCAAAATGGCTACATACATGCTAAACCAGCTGTGATTCACTTCGAGGGCTTTGAAGTTGGACAAAAGCAAGCAAAAAGATTAGTGTTATTAAATGCTTCGTCAGATGTTCTACGAATGCACATTATTCCACCTCAGACAAGTCACTTTTACATCAAATACACAAAGCCTGTGAGTATATGAATTTCTTATCTTTTCCCCTTTTTAGTAGAAGTAATCAAAATAATATTCTTTATCATCTAAATAGACAAGTTTTGTAGAGTTCATCAGATGTACTTGCCTGATTTGTCATATCACAGTGAATTTTTGCAATGATAAAAGAGCAGATAGCATTTTGAAAATATGATATGTACTTGTTTTTTCATCAAACCTGTGTTGGAAACGATAGCCATTCAATTTTTGTGCTTCATTTGATCATGATTCTTGTCACAACAAAACATTTTGATAAAAATTTCATTGTGTGTAATTTTTCTTCTCTCCTTTTTGATTCATATAAGATATTTTTTTAAATTTTAAGGTAATCATCTATAATTTACAGCATCCAACCATCAATGTCATTTAGGCCCCTACCTCAAACATAACCCTTTTTTTTTACTTTGACATAGGCCAGGATGGTTGCTGGTATGACATTGGATTGTGTTGTAGAATTCACACCTGATGAGTGGAGATATTACTATGACTGTATTCGTGTACATTGTCCAGTGAGTAAAATTATATCGAAACTGATTGTATCTACTGCACTTCTTGTTCATTGAAAAAAAAAAAGAATTGATAAACATAACTCTATTTATCTCTTCAACAATCCATGACTGAGTTCCACATTTCACCATGCACTGGAAAGAATAGTTGACAGAATAATGAGGTTGTGAACGCAATAGCTGCTGTTGACAGTTAATTTTGGTGTAGGGTACTCCATTTCCTGCCAACTATTTAGAAAGTCTGGTTTTAAGGTTAGATCTTATTTTGTACAATTTATCTTTCTTTTTGGTTTATTGGGTTATGCATCTATCTAATTTTTTTATAGCGTGCACTTTCAAAATCAATATTTTCTACCTGATCAATTGTCTTTGGGATCTTCTCATTAGTTTTATCACAAACTATAGAATAGCTTTAGAAAGCAATAGTGCATTTAGATTAGCATAGAATTTAAAAACCATATTGTGTTACACTGATAGAAATAGTGCAAAGGTTTGCTTTGCAGGTTAATTTCTTTGTTGCATTTTGCAAGAAACCATACTGCTCTTTATCAAATATGACTTTGGAAAGACGATTTGTTCATTTATGCATTATTTTGGCAAGATTGAGGGGGATGATTTTTCTTTTTTTACTAATTGTTTTGCATTTATTTTCTCCTACACATCCATCAGGGTGAGGAAAACTTGGTCATTCCAATTCATGGCTATCCTATAATGAGCACAAAAGATTTTCCAAGAAACTTCACTTTTCAGCCCATTCCAGTGGGTCACAGGTAATATATTCTCTTGTTATATCTGCTACCTGTTGCTGTAAGTGTTAACAGTAAGATTTAAGATTTCCTCTATGTTTGGTATTTAATTCGCTGTTTACAGAAATTGCATCAGCATAAATGAGCCCGTTATAGCACTCACAGCAGATCTGAGAACAGTCACAGGCAAACAGTCAATATTCTCTTTTGCCCATGCTAGTCATACAACTACAGCAAGATTAGTAATGAGTGTCATTTCAAGCCTTAACTGATCTTATGGAGTTGGCCTCATGGCAATCGTACTGTGACTTTGCTTGTAGCTTTTTTTTCTTTTTTGGGGGGCAAAGACTTCTGCACACTGCAACACTCTGTGTCAGACTTTCAATTACTGAACTAGTTAAGAGATTATGCTATAGAAAAAAAGCTAGGTAGCAAGTTTTGAGATGTTTCATTTCTTTGCACCACTGATTTATCTTGCTATTTACATTTATTTCTAAAGCTTCACTTATGTATGCATTTGGATCTGTTAAGGGTCAAATTCATGGAACCATTGAATTGTGTTTACTTCCAGAAAAAGTGACATTTGCAATTGCTAATTACAATAACTAAACTGGAAAAGCTAATTTAGATTATTTCAATCAGATACATTTATTGCTTATTTCAAAGTTTCTCATTGTGCACTTAGTTTTCATGCGGGGTATAGGTTTATTCTATCAAGCATATTTCAACATTGTAATTGTTTTGTTTCTCTTTTACTCTACAGGCTATGTAAATCATTTCCCCTGAAGAGCATGGCTCCTATAGATTTTGAGTTCAACATAAAATACATACAACCCCATCCAGCTTTCCTTGTGGAACCTCTTTCAGGTAAATGGTAACACTAAATCGGTGCCAAAATGATATAATATTGCTGAATATAGAAACACTATTTAGAATGGAAGCAATACCAGGAAGACATTTTTTTGTCTAGGATAGCTCCCCGTTTTCACAAACAAGTTAGCTTGTGTACTAAATTTAAGCCTGCCTCTATCAGATAAAAGGTAGATTTTTTAATTCAGAGGTATACATCAAATTGCTGGGGACAACTTGAAGTTCAGATAATTGTTGCAATGCTCTACATTTAAATGGCTCAAACCCATTAAATTTAAGAACGCCTTCTTTAGATTTCTTTAAGAAAATACAGATAAAACCTTTTAATTATTCATTGACTTCACCTCAGCACATTTGGCTTTTTATATTACAAGCACCTTCTGCTCTTTGAAGTTGAGATAAAATGCTTTGACATAATTTTTTAGTCTCATACAACATGCATGCAATGCGGCGTTGCTAACTTCAAATTATCTCAGCTTTTTATTTTGTTTGTTTTCCTTCTTTTTGGACCAGACTAAGAAATGATATAATTTTGAATGTTTGATTTTTCTCAGGCATTGTTCCAGCTAATAGTGAGACAGAAATATCAGTGACTTTTGCTCCCTTTGAATTCCAAACTGCCACCATGAAATTGGAACTTGCTATTTCCCAGTTCAACTCCAAAGGCATTGTTTGTACGTTTATTGGAAATTCACATCCTGGTTTGCTAAAGTAAGTCTTCTTTTAATAGCGCAGATTTACAATGATTTTGTTTCATCTATTATTCAGCACTGAAGCTATAAAAGAAACTCTTTTGAGTGACAGGACAGAGTGGCAAAGCAGTTCTGTTTTTTGCTGTTTTTGATTTGTTGTTGAGTCACAATTCAACTTCGTGAAGATGTTATCCCTTCCTTTGATCAGAATTTTGATATAGTGATTTAAACCACCACTGATATTTTGTCAAATTGTTATCTTTGAATTTAGAACCACTTTATGCTACATTTTTTTTCAAAACTGTTTTCTTTTACAAAAACTATGGTAGAAAATACATCAAAACCACATCTGCTGTATTATGATAATATTTGAATAGCTAATTTTCATTTTGAGCCAAAGATAGTTATGACCAGTTTTATTGATAAAGAGGGTGATGTAAAATTAATGTAGGGAAAGAAAGTTGGAGTTTTCTATCGGAGACAAAAAGGCAAATCTTTAATAAGAAAATATGAAAGGAGAAAGCATAATCTTATTTAGCTTTTTTCAAGTTATATGTTCTATTGAATCTAAGTATTGAACAAAATAAGGTATAAGTTTAAGTTGACAAATAGATATAACCTAATACAGCACGATATTGAAAAAAAAAAGGTATAAGTTTAAGCGGACAAATAGTTATAATGTAATACAGCACATAAAACTTTTCATAACATGAAAACTGTACAAAGACCATATATCTTTAATTCTTTATCATTTCATTAACCATCACTGCTCTTGGTTTTTAATCCTACAAATTGTTAATACTTGTTATTTGTTTTCACATTTTTCAGAACCAAGACTATGACAAGTGTGCAGTCAGATGTTTTAGATCCAAGATGTGTCTCCCCTTTGGACAGGGCAAGGTTCAAAAGGAAGAAGATGGCCAAAGGTGTTAAACTAGCAGATGATGGGAAAAAATCGGAACCAACTCCAACCAAATCAGTAAGCTTGACACTAAAAAAAGTCAGATTTCAAGTATCCTCAATATTTAGTCTTTTAAGCATTTTTGGAGATTCGAAAATCAAACTGGTGAAATGGATGAAGATTTTACAGATGATCCTATGGATACTTAGTAATGTTTTTTCTAATGTGAACGTAAAAACAATTAATCTAAGATAAAGAATCTAATTTCAATCTTTACCTTAATCATATATGAAAAAAGAGCTAATTTTTTTTAAATTTTTTTATTTTTCTTATTTATTAGATAGCTGTCTTTCATCGTTGAGTGACTTTTTTCTCCACCTAACTTGGTACTTAAACAAAAGACAAAAGACAAAACAGAATTGATGTTGTGTGGAAATGTGAGCGGAAAGAATAAGCCAGTTTTGCCAACTGTCAGTATTTGTGTGAATGGATCCACTGTCAAATCCACAACCTATGTGAAAAATCTTGGTGTTTATCTTGACAGTTCAATGTCGATGCAAGTACAAATTAACAACTTATGTAAAATTATAAACCTACACCATAAGAAAATTGCCTCAATTAGAGATTTTTTTACTTTCGATGTAATTAGCAAATTGGTAACAACATTTATTCTATCTCGTCTTGATTGTTGTAATTATCTTTTGTTAGGCTTAAGCCGAGATAAAATCCGCAATTCACAAGTCCTTCAGAACAGTGCCACTAAATTGATAACAAGAAATAAAAGAATGGCTCATTCCATTCCAATTCTTTACGAGTTACATTGGTTCCCTATTGAATCCAGAATCAAATATAAGATCCATGTGCTTTGCTTTAAATGTTTAAATAACCTGGCCCCATAATATCTTCAAGATTTCTTGACTTGTTATGTCCCCTCCAGAATTTTAAGATCGTCATCTGATAAGACCAGATTAATTGTCCCAAAGTATCATTATAAAACTCTTGAAGAAATATCTTTTACTGTTTCAAGCCCAAGGGCCTGGAACTCAATTCCTAAGATTATTAGAGAGTCCACAACCATGGAGGTTTTTTAATCAAAATTGAAGCAATATCTTTTCTGTCAGACTTGCGTCTAAAATTCTTAACAAAGATCCTTGACTATTCACCGACCATGACATTGTAATCAACTGTTTGTTGTTGTCAAACTCATACCATGTAGCATTGTGTAGCATTATTTTGGGAATCTGTTTGATTGACCTTGTGTGTGATTGACCTCCAAGTGTGTGTGTGTGTATTTGTGTGTTTGTGTGCCTGTGTGTGTATGGGCGTGCATGCGTGTGTGTATAAATGTAACCATTGTGAAGTGAATTAAGCATCCTACAATTGGAAAATTCACTATATAATTGTCAATTATTATCATTATTATTATAATCATCACCGCAACCACCAACATAACCATCACCACCACAACCACCAACACCAACATCAAAAACAACAACAACATCAACAATAGCAGCAACCGAACTTATCACCTGAGGTGATATCAATAACTTTCCCGAGAATATACCATCTGTCACGAAGCAGAGAGAAGAGGGGGTGTGTATTTGTGTTTTTTGAGTTGAAGGACCACTTTAACAATCTCCCCGTGCGTAAGTTCTTTCCTCATTGCCCCGTGTTATCAGGGCAAATGGTGTAGGATGCATGTCCCTTCAACTTCTTCTTGTTGTACTTTCCCTTTTCAACTGATTTCAATACCCCGTAACTTGATACAGGATATGCCGTTTAATTGGAAAATCTTTTATTGTAGTTTCGATGGTTTGAAGCTTACAGGGATTTCAATTAAGTAGATGACAATGATAAACATCATGATAAACACTCTTACCATTATTTCTTAAATTGTCCTTATTATTTGATTAGTGGAATTATCATTTTGATTAAATCAAAGTGGGCTGATCACCTGCTGGGCCTAATGGCATGATAAGAGAAATTCCTTCTCAGAAAGAGTCGGCCTTGCAATGTAATGGTGAAAGGGTACTTGATAATGAAATGAAATGATTATTATCTTTACCATTACTGTTACTATTCTTCTTCTTCTTCTTCTTCTTCTTCTTCTTCTTCTTCTTCTTATTATTATTATTATTATTATAATTATTATTATTATCATTATTATCATCATTATTATTATCATTATTATTATTATTATCATCATTATTATCATTATTATCATTATCATTATCATTATCATTATTATTATCATCATTATTAAAATTATTATTTTTGTTATTATCATTATTATTATTATAAATATTATCATTTTTATATTATCATAATCACAAATATCATTATCATTTTCATATTATAATAATCATTTTTATTTCACGTTTTGAAAAGCGAAAGGTAAACCTGGGACATGTTGCCAAATCGTTTCAATGTTGTTATTCATTGCTGACGATTAATTCCGAAATGATTGCTTTCGGCGCTGAACGTTTTAAGATTATGACAAGGTCAACGCAACCTTACGCAACATGACCCGGAAGAAGTTACTCACCGACAGGTCATAGACTTGTGAAATCGGGTGTGAAGGGTCACTGCCTTAATAATCCGTTCAGTGTATTTCCCCACCCCCTTGCTCCTTCACAGTTTTATGACGGCCGGTTGAGTGTTGTTTGTTACATGTTTGAGTGTTTCTTGTGACCTTCTACAGCGTTCACACCTGTCTATTTGGTTTTGGGTAACTATCTGGAACTAAAACGAATAAATCAAGCAGTGAAGATTGGGGGTTTACGCTATAATATAACTAGATTTCCCGTTAAAGGAACACTAAAAGGCATTAACTTAATATTAAGAGTTTACCCAAACCGTCTCCAAAGTTACATGTCAGATCACTAGCACCGTTGCCTTAATTTGTCTAAACATTCGCCTCGGAACCGACGGGCCGTGTGTTCAATTTCAGGCCGCGTAAATCTAACCCAGACACATAATAAGCAGATGGAAGATTGTAGTTGTTCCAGATGGTGTTTTGGGCATCGCGGGAACAATGCTAAGACAGGCCCGGTATAGGTACTGAGACTCGGTAACATAACATCCTAGTGTGAGCTTTGCGTTCATATGGGTAGTAGAGTAGCGGCATGATAAATTACCGAATTACAAACTATTAAAGCTTGTTTGTAAACGCTGACGTAGGACGACGAGCAGTTATCTAGATCGGTTCAAAATGAGATAATCCACACGTACGTCGAAATTATGTTTAAGTGTTTTAAAAATATTTTCTCTTGAGGATTTTTTAGAATCTAATCATTCAAGTGATGGACTTTTATCGGGCTGGTCAATTGAATTAACGTATCATATCATTAATTACGACAATCAAACTGTTGATTACAACTTAGACACTGCTATTAATAGTAGTAATTGACAAACAGTCGAAGGATCTATCTGCTGTCGGCTGGATTGATGGCAAACCGGTGCGCACCCAAACTAAATGACTGTAATGGATTGCTTCCTCTACCGGTGATTATTTCAAGTGGTTAGACCGGCGCAGCTGGCTCCCCAGGTGGTTGAGCGTGCGCCTCGGAACCTTTAGGTCGAGGGTTCAATCCCAGGCCGCGACATTATAATATTGCTATAAATTGTACATTCATTTAGATACACTTTGTGTTTTGTTTTGTCTTCAGTTCCCCTTTACACCGCCCAATGGCAGTTTACGAACCCGACATACTGTTTGGCATCAGAATATCAAAAAGTGCAAACCTAATCTGATATCAAACAAAAGAATGGAAAACCCTGAGACAAGAGATTATAACAATCAGGTGGTTAGCCAACTGTGCCTAGATTCATTTGATAGACCTAAAAAGATATGTGTGCGCGCACGTGTGTCTTTGTATAGAGACGTAGCATTTTGTTCTCTTGATCCCTTGCCCGTCCCTCTTTTCCCAATCATCTTTTTCTTTTCACTTGTCTTCTCCTCCAGCCTGTCCTTCCGCTACAACAACAACGACGACGACGACGACAACAACAAAAGCGACGACGACAACAACGACAGCGACGACGACAACAACAGCAACAACAACAACTGCTACTGCTGCTCCTGCTGCTACTACTGCTGCTGCTGCTGCTGCTGCTACTGCTGCTGCTACTGCTGCTGCTGCCTCTGCTGCTGCTGCTACTACTACTACTACTACTACTACTACTACTACTACTACTACTACTACTACTACTACTACTACTTCCGTATTCATGTCTGCAGTCTTCAGCAGGCCTTCAAAGCTACCATGGTTGTTCATCTAGAGTCTAAAGGTCTGTGTAGCTGGCCAGTTGTATTATATTCTTTGAGAAAAGCGCAGGAAGCAAAACTGTACACATTGTACACTGAAGTGCAAATCTGTGATTTCAACGGTGTTATGGTTTCACAAAGACACACGTGTTACTCTCAGAGATAAAAATGTTTTCCGAACTTCTTTGGTACAGTAAAAAAGAATGGAAGAAGAACGAGAAGATAACTGTTCTTTTGTGTTAAAGACTGACGGATTACAAAATAACCGTGTGTGATGTGGAGGCGATAAGCGGTTAACAAAGGGGTGGTGAAGAGAAAGGCGGGGATGGGTGGGGAAGAGGTTTAAGATAAAAGACTGTACATTGGGTTAAAAAGAGAATAGAATGAGGAAAATTCGTGGCTCATCACCATAGCGGCAAAAACATTTGGCTGCTATGTTCACCATACAAGCGTTCATAAACCCAGTTGTTTTTGTTGTTAGCATTCGCGTGAGAAGTTATCTGTCAATAAAAACACACACACACACACACACACACACACACACACACACACACACAAAATAGCAGCAGAAACTCAAAACAGAAAAAAGTTTAAAAAATGTTTGAACTTTGTGGTTTAACGCCTGCTTCTGCATATTTTAGGTCACATCTCCGGGGAAGCACTCTGGACAAGTTAACGTGCTGCCACAAAGAGACAAACTGAGAACTCATAGGAATATCTCACCCAGTCACATTATGCTGACAACGGGTCTACCAGTTTTAGTCCTGTTCGAGTGTTCCCACTGTTACATGTTTAGAAAGCTTCCGCTTTAAAACATCTAACAAAGTATAGAAACAGCAGAGAAGAGCTTACAATTGTATTGTTGTTATAACAATAATGAAGATAATAATAATAACGATAATAATAAAAATAATAATAAAAATAATAATGATAATAATAATAATAATAATAATAATAATAATAATAATAATAATAATAATAATAA
>JAUEKY010097379.1:0-10543 GCA_031833965.1 Scyllaea pelagica
AGTGATGCTACAGCATTGTTTAGTCTTCTACGGATCTTCAGGCATAATGATTCCCGCGCTCAATAAGGCGACTTCCCATTGTTTATGATTGGCATTGAAGTGGTCCATGGAAGTGTTTTCTTCTTGTGGCGGCAGTGCGCATCGAGCTCGTTCTTATTGTCAAGAGATTCCATATGTTGTATTTAGTATATCATGTATATTTGCTTGTCTCTATAATATATCCAATCGTGTGTGATTTAGAGTTTTGCAAAACTGCATCATATTAATCATGAAAACAACATTTTTTTAACCGAAGCACCAAAAAAGTGTACATTTAAAACCGATAGTTTATAACTCATGGGCAACTTAAATATCAACTGAAAACGTTTTCTTCCCATGACCACAAGCTATCACGGTGAAACTTTGGTGGATTCATTCTCAGTCCCCACCAACCAATCAGAAGCCTTTTACAGTCATGGAAGAAAAGAAATATGGCATTTTTATCCAATCCGACTGAAAACAAGAGGAAATCATAATCCTGCGAGAGTCTCTCGTGAAAAATCAATATTTTCTTTCCTGTGCTTCTAGAGGTGAATCAAAGCAGCATTTCAATTATCCTTAGATTGACACTGGGTTTCTTTCCGAGTGGCAGATTTTGTTTCGGGGAGATAGCCCATTTCCTGGTTGAATCTAAACTGTTAAAGAGGTTTTTCTACACTGAATGGCTCTGTATGTGTGTGTTGAAGCAACGAGACGATAATATCAAGTAGACAATGTACAAGATTATCATTTTCTGCCCGAAAAGTTTCAGATCCTTTAGACTCTCAGCACTGATCATGTTATTGTCCATTTACCTCAATTCCAGGTGGTTACAAATCTGTACATGCAGCCGACGATGATTTCAGGAGGTGGATAAAAGAGAAACGTTTGGAGATGTGACAACCATACGCCACTACTACTACTACTGTCTTGGATTGGTAGCCTTGAGTAGCTTGGCTGGCTACTCGCTACCCACATTGAGGCCAAAAGTGTTGGTGCATTGATGACGTCGCTACTCGCTACCCACATCAAGGCCAAAAGTGTTGGTGCATTGATGACGTTGCTACTCGCTACCCACATCAAGGCCGAATGTATTGATGCATTGATGACGTCACGACTCTGTTTTTGCTCGGGCCATTGGAAGCTATAAGATTTTGAGCTTGCCGGAACACTACTCTCAACTAAGTTACAGTCTAATATGTTTGAAGGAATGATTTTTGTAAATGACATGGTGCATCAAAAAATGGCTTCACGTAACTCTGAAATACCTAAAATTTCTCTTGAACAGGGATTCTTAAACTTTTTGTGCCGCGCCCCCCTTGAGGTACGCAAGAGATGCCACGCCCCCGCCCCCCCCTTTTTTTTGTGCCCCTATTCCAAAGGCTGAATTTTACTATACTTACTACAGTTCAACTTGTTAAGTCAACCGCTCACCTCCCAAAACTTTCGCACCCCCCTTGAGAACTCCTCAGGCCCCCCTAGGGGGGCGCACCCCCCAGTTTAAGAACCACTGCTCTTGAAAATAGGGGAGCCACATTTTTTATAACATTTTCAACTCAGTTAAGAAATGCGCTTGTAAATGCTATTTATTATTATTGTTATCCAGTCGTCTTGGTGATAAACGACAAGCAATGATAGTTTCAAACAAATCTTCACTACAACAAAATCAAAGTATATATAGAATGTCTCATCATAACATGAGAATCATATGTTATATGCATAGCATAACATAACATAAACATCGTTAGTTATGGTATTGAGCATAAGTCAACAGGTGATATTCACGGAATTTAGTGGACATATAATTCATGTTCATATGATAATAGTAACATGCATTTACAAGCATAGTGAGCAGATATATAGCATGCTATTATTGTTGCGCTAATATTCTCTCTTCGGTACATAACTCTAGGGAGATAACTCTCAACCCACAACAATTATTATGAATATTATTGTTATTATTATTATTATTATTGTCATTATTATTAGCTTTGTTCAAAGGTCTTTATTCTATACATTAAGGAAGTTTGATCTCATTCTGACCACCAGTTTTTGTGAAATTTGTGGATTTTTAAGAGGTAAAAAAAATCCAATATGGTGGCCATTGCTATACTATGGCAACCAAAAGTCCATGAAAAAAATTGTTATTTTATATTATGATTGCTATCTGGGATCATCCTAGTTTTTTGACAATCTCATATAAAAATCAAGGAAGGTCATTTTAAATGGCCATCCTACCCTAAAAAAACTTTTTTTTTTTTATTCAGATTCCAAGCCGACCCACCATTACTTACAGCAAATGGCCCGATAACCTCCAGACCACAGCAGCAAAAAAATCCAATGTTCCGGAAAACCAAGACGAGCCAATGAAATCAAAGATAGGAAAAGAATCAAATTTTGGCAACACTGAAAATTTGCCATCATTCTCAGTAACATTTCATAAAAAGTCCGTTAGTCAAACACAGCCAGACTCCATCGTTGGTTCAGAAATGGATTGTACAGAGACATTGAACAAATGTTATGATACGACTATTTCATCTCAGATTCCATCTGTGAGATATTCATCTGGGGGAATAAGTACCTGTAATAGTGGGGATGAAAACCAACGTAATGGAAAAGTTACTTCTCTCAATGCCAGTGACCCAGATACTAATTGGCCTGCATCAACAGTGACTGCACCTGATGATATTAGGCCAAAGGATTCAGGTACTCTCCCGTATGGCAAATCCAGTGATGAACAGCAGTTGAATTCTGATTCTGCACAGGAAGTGCCTATCTGTAATGTCATTGTTTTAGATCAAGCTGATGCAGATAGCATTAGCAGTACAAATCAAGAAATAGGTGAACTTTTTGATAGTGAGATGGCTTCAAGTAATGCCATGAACATTGAAAATTCAGAGGAAAATGGCATTGCCCAAAAGGAAATTGACCCAGATAATTGGAGCCGAGGAAACGTCACTTTTGGAAATTCTGTTTTGCAGGTATTTCTTTTTTTCTGAATTTTTCAAACACAGTGTGGAGTTAAAGAATTGTAAATGTGGTTTACAGAAATTTCTTTCGTGTCCAAGTTGTTATGAATTGTGAGTTATTTAGCACTGTTGTTTTAAATGCTAGGAGTAAGCCATTTATGTGTGGAGAATAGCAAGTGAAGCCTACAGGAAAGAATTTTAATCAAAGCTGTTAAATCATTTAGTTTCTATCACAGAAAATAATTATGATCATGTTATAGTTATTGCCCTAAATTTTGTAGATTGGAGGAAATCATAATGAAACAGGGAATATTTGTCAATATGAAAAAACTTGGACAATATAAAAGAGATTATTTGAAGGAACTTTTTTCTTCTGTGTTATTTGTGAATGCTCCATATTTTCAGCCTGTTTGGTATGATGATACAAAATCTCATCAAAAGCAAATGCATGTTGTGCCTTTCAACTTGATCATACTCCACACTTGAGCAAATTAGTGTCCTAGTCATATTGTTGACTTACATATATTATCATATCTGCTATTTCAGCCTGTGAAGCTGCTGCCTCCAACCAGTGAGATGGTGCCAGGGAAAAGGCCTTTGTCTCCTCAAGGAAGAATGTCTTTGGGTCAGCCAAAGAAAAAAGCTCCAAAACTGGTTGGTCATCTCTCGTTTAGCAAACTGAACATAACAATTTAAGTTGATTCAAAATCATTTTTCATATATGATTATATACATGTGTTGAAAGAATTTTTCATGACCAGTCTAGTTAAAAAGGCAAAACAGCCCTATGCTGGTAGCTTGTTGATTTTTGGTTCAAAATTATTGTTTGATTTGGCTTTCAAGGGCTATTTCTATATAGCCTTATGAAATTTTCAATTTGTTTTCTTAAAATAAGATAGTGCCACAAGTAGGAGATTCACAATTTTTTGTATTCATCCAAACATCCTGGGATGAATATCGATTATTTAATTGAAAAAAAAAAACATGTGATAATACTTAACAACTCAATAATTTCCATTATAAGCTACTTCCCAATGTCTATAGAGCAGGTTTGATTGGCTCCAAATATACAGTATTAAAAAGACTTAAGTGTCAGGGAGCCCGATTGTGTGCTTCCCATCAAAGAAAATTGTTGCCAATGCTAACACGTCTGATCACAGGCTTTGAAGATATTTCATTATTATTATTGTTTTGCAAAGAGCCAAGAGAGTGCTCAAGTAAATAATAAATAGAAAAATAACTGTCCTTTCATCATATTTATTCATTCTTTTCAAATTTGAATCCAGGCATGCAGGCAAAAGTAGCATAACTTAATTATATGTTTTAAAGAATGAAACATAGAAGCAGATTCAAACACAAGTGTTGAATGGTCCAAGTTGTCCAGCTAAGCTTATAAATACATGAAATAGATTGTGGTTGAGAGTGAGCTCCACTGAATTGATGTCAGTAAAGGAAGATCTCTGATTCAAAGATTGGGCTTCCTCCTTTAGTGAAGTATCAAAACTAAGTTTCAGTGTTTTGCATATCAAAACAGAAGCAAAGGGTGGTGACAGAGGCCAAATTGTATTTAGGGAAGTCGTATTGAAGGAATTAAACTACTGAAAACTTAAACTGCTTTTGTTGATAAGATACAAAGAAAATGTATCTTTACTCTGGTTAGAACGTTTAAAAGTAGAAAGGCAGAATACTATTAGAATTTGCTGATAATTTCAAATATCTCGTAAAGGAACAACGCACGGGAATAGTGAATATAGACGACATTTTACAGATATACTTCATAAGAACTGGTGTCTGATTCCTGTAGGTCCTTTCGACAAATCAAGGGACTCTTTGCAGCCTACTTTTAAAATTCGCTGATTATTTCAAATATCTCATAAAGAAACAATGTGTGGAATAGTGAACATTAAAGAGAATCTACAAATCTACAGCATAAGAACTGGTATTTGATAAATGGTTTTTTTCTTTTCAGGTACTTCCTACAAATCAAGCCACTCTGTTTGACATGGTGGGCACTCAGCAGCAGATAAAGAAACCAAACTCCTCCTTCACATTTTTCTTTGAAGAAAAATTTCCCAGCTGTAAGTGCTTACATTTTTAGTGGTTTCTGTCCCTCCTTGCCTATGATGTTTATATGTGTTTATGTTAAGAGTTGAGTGGTTGATTTCTGGTGGTGTTTGTAACTAATTAAAGGATAAACTAGTGATATTTTTAAAACTTATAACTAAAAGGATACTGTGGGAGAAGCATGACAGTTATGTTTTGTTTTTGTTTTTTTTATTTGGTTGTCTTGATAATTATGATAGTCTTTTGTGCTTGGTTGTGGTTACTGATTTGATATGAAGCACAGATATTGTTTTTGTATTATGCTCTTGTCTTACAAATGTATTTATATGCGGCTTGTTAACCGTTTCTTCTTTAGTTAATATTTCACAATTTTTAAAATCCCTTTACTTTTTTCATCATGCAGTGTCTCAAGAATTTCCAAAAGAAAGTGAAACTGCCATTGCTGAGAGGGTGAAAGAGGCATGGGATGGTCTGAACGATGAGGAAAGAATTTCTTACAAAGAAAAGTGCTGGCACGATACAAAGAGGTTGTTGTATTTTCTATACAATTCTTTTATGATCATGAAGATTCCACCTTTTCGTTATCTGAGTTATTTATTAATTTTGTTGTTGTTGTTGTTGTTGTTTGTTTTAGGTTTGATTTGGAATTGTTGATAGTTTTAATAAAGTTTCGCTATTCATTTGAAGTATAATCTTACCAGCAAAAGAAATAATCTAACCACTGTATTACTGGTAACTCCTTTTTTATATAGGAAAAACATTGAAAACAAAACTAGATTTGGAAATAAATTTGTGCTTGTCAAAATTAGGATGGTGATTCATGTTGAAACGTAACAATCACTTAATGATAACACGCTTTGAGCACATTTGGTGGACATTGCGCTATATGAAAGCTCACTTTTTCCTTTTTTTTTTTTGTGGCGGCATATTTTGGTGTTGGAATTTGCCAAATATTTTTCATGTGATGAGGATGCAGCCAGGCAAGGGAACTTAAAGGACCTGTATTTGACAACCAAGAAACTAACAAAAAAGTTTCAGCAAACAGATAAGCCTGAAGAACAGCTCAAGAGATGGGCAGAGCATTTCAAAGAATTACTTAACCGTCCAGCTCCAGAATCACCACTAATAATACTGCCAGCCGAAACAGACCTACCCATTAACTACAATAAGCAGCCATCAAGAGAGGAAATAAGGAAAGCCATCTTGGCTCTTAGAAATGGAAAATTGGCAGGGCTAGATGAGACAGCTGCGGAAGCTCTCAAGGCTGACACAGAGACATCTGTCTCAATGCTGCACAGTCTCTTTGGCAAGATCTGGGACAGGGAGGAGTTACCCGCCCAATGGAAAGAGGGGGTGGTAATCAAACTGCCAAAGAAGGGCGACCAAAGTGACTACAGCAATTACAGAGAAATCATGTTATTATCAGTACCAGGTAAAGATCTAAACAGAGTCCTACTCGAAAGGATGAAAGGGGCTGTGGACCCTGAGCTCCGAGACCAGCAGACAGGTTGCCGCAGAAATGGAGCATGCACGGACCAGATCGCTAATCTACGCATCATCATGGAGCAGTGGCTTGAGTGGAACTCTCCACTTTATGTCAACTTTATCGCTTACAAAAAAATCATTCGATGGTGTGGACAGGGAGGTACTATGGAAGCTATTGAGGCACTACGGAGTCTCACAAAGGATCATTTCTCTTATTTGCTGCACCTACCAGGACATGAGCTGCAGAGTCATCCACGCTGGCCAAATGTCCGATAGTATAGAAGTCAAGACCGGCATCAGTCAGGGCTGCCTGTTATCACCTTTCTTGTTCCTCTTTGTCATTGACTGGATCCTGAAAACAACAATATCCAGCAGGAACAATGGCATACAGTGGACACTATGGAAGCAGCTTGACGACCGTGACTTTGTGGATGGCCTTGCCCTCCTCTCACACAATCACAGCCAGATGCAGGACAAGACAGCCCGTCTGGAAGCAACATCAGCTGCTACTGGGGTAAAGATAAACAGGGGAAAGACTGAGCTGATGAGGATAAATGCCTCTGAGACTACAGTTGGTGGGGAGACCATCAGAGAGGTGGAGTCATTCATTTATCTTGAGAGTGTGATAACAAGCAAGTAGTGACCAACGGAGACGTTACATAGAGAATAGGCAAGACAAGAGCCGCTTTCGTAGTGTTGAAAAAGATTTGGACCTCAAGGCAGATCAACAGGGATACCAAACTCTGGATCTTCAATTCAGATGTTAAAGCAGTTCTGTTATATGGCTGCGAAACATAGCGAACAACAAAGACAACACTGAAAATAAACTTTAGTTATGACCAAAAAAAAAAGCATTTAATACTTCAGTTCACAGAAAATTCCTTGACTGTATGATTGATTAATTAGTTTTTGTGGTATTGAGACTTGTTTAATGTTTTTACATTTAACAAACTGGTTTTATTGTGAAGTATTATTTGTATATTATCATAATCATTTATCAATATTATCAAAATCATTTACCAATGAGTATTGAAACATACTTTATTTGGACAATCTAGAAAATACAGGGGCGGCGTATTTTACCCTGGTTTTCTAGGTAAATTTGAATGAATCATACACTGAGAAGTGTTTACCATTAGATTTGTCCTAACTTTTCATGCTTATCTACAATCGCATTATTATGTGTGTAACCACTGGGAGTTTCAATGTCTTAAAAGCCGAGAGTAAAGCTCTTATCAATATTTTTATTACAATCATGATTATAAGAAGATGTTTATTTCGTTTGCTGGCACACAAATTACATCTGATCATTGGATAAGTTTCAGCACTTCGGAACACTTAAAAGTTATGGCTATTCTAGTTTTTATAAGTGACAACAATAAGGGGCATAGAAACACAGATTTGATTTAACGGGGAATAAGTGAAGAGATCAACTTATCAGGGGGTAAATGATTGGCTAAGAACAGTTTTTGATATTGTACACTGAACACATAAAAACCAATTATCACATCATTTCGGTACATATTTGAGGATGTTTTCATTTTCAATTAAAAACCTAGGTATGAGAAGGAGAGAAAAACCTGCCTTGTGAATGGAGCAAAGACAGACTCTGGTATGGCTAAGAAGGTAATTTCTTTATCATTAATTGACTTTGATTAACCCTGATATTAAGCTCTTGGGGCAGAATTCAAGGCTTTGGTGTAGTGCTATTTCCATCACATTAAAGGAAGGCATTAGTCATGATTTCTAGATATCCCATACAATTAGAGATAGAGGCTTTGTGGTCTAGTAGTAGATGTTTGGTCTTGCATCTATACCAGTCATAGATACCTTAAAGTTGATTCCTTAGAAAAGGCTCTTTACTCACAATTTTCCGACTTCTCTCAGGTTTAAATGGAAACCTCGCTGTAAACAGCATTGTGCCTGTCAGAAAAAAATATAATAGAGCCTAGCAGGCTGCATATCTCATCCCTTTTGTTTCTTTTTGCTGTTGCTTTGGAATTGAGTATGTTTAGTGGATATTGTGCTCTATAAATTATGTTCTCTTTTTTTTCTCCTTTGTATTTTTTTCTGAACTGAGGGCTGAGATGATGAGTTTACTGTGAATCCCACCCTTAATGTTGTGTATTGTTTTATCTTCATTCATTGAATTTTCATATGTTAAGGACATTATTTTGTGAATAAAGAAGAGCAAATACTTAACATTCAACTTTATTGTATCACTTAATTTAATTCTTGTGAAAAACAGTACATATACAAGATTTTAAAGGTCGCTCTACTGGCCGCACTTTATGATTTGGACCTCAGGGTTTGATAATGAGTTCAAATTCAAATGTAAGCATTTGCAGAGGATTTAGTGGTCTTTGGTAAAACAGCAGAAAGTTTACAGCATAATGTTAATATTCTAAATAGAGAACTTAAAAGAGGAGGACTCAAGATTAATGCAAAGAAAACTAAAACCATGGTGATTGTCAGAGATACATATGAGCATCAAATTAAGATTGACAGAGAAATTATTGAACAAGTAGAAAGTTATGAATATTAAGGTTTTATGATATCATCAAATTGTAGTTTAAAATATGAAATTAACCAAAGGATAGAAAAAGTAATAGGTGTCTTTAGCCAGGTAGGACGGAACTTTATAGGTAGAAAAATCTAACAAATAAAACAAAAATAGCAATATTTAAATCAATTTATTGTCCATCACTTATTTATGGAAGTGAATCATGGAACCTAGATAGCAAAGACAAAAGTAAATTACAGGCTACTGAAATGAAATTCCCTAGATGATCAATAGGCAAGACTAAAAGAGATAGAATTAGAAATACCACAATTCAAGACCAAGTGAAAACTGAAAGTGAAAGTATGGCAAGTAAAATTGATAGGAATAAACTTAGGTGGTTTGGGTATATAAATAAAATGGATAATAATAAAATTCCAAAACAAATCCTAGAATGTAAGCTACTATGCAAATTGCCTAGAGGTAGACCTAAGAAACTATGGCAAGGAACAATATCAGAAATACATAGAAGAAAAAAGAGGTTATGAATTCGTTGAAGCTAAATAGAAGACTCTAGATAGAGATCAGTGAAGTTTGGTCATAACAGCTAAAAACCTTACACCGAAAGGTGAAACAAGTTCAAGATAGATCTCAAGATAGAAAGAAAAAGGTTTGATAATGGCTGTAAATTCCACTGTATTTTCCTCTCTTAGATATGGAAACATTTCTTATCTTGGTTTAGCTTGTGTACACTGCACCGCATCAAAAGTGCTCCGTGAGAGTGATATCTTAGGTACCTGGCAGAAAACCCATCAGTCAGTGGCCAGCCGCTCCCCTGGGACACGTTACCCACGTCAGATGCTCGTGCCGGTGATCATGACCCCCCGTGCCGTCGATTATGACCCCGCTGGGCAGGGCAGTGCGTTTTGCGGGCGATAAAAATCAACTATTACAGGCGTGCGCTTGTAGCTTACAATTAGATTTTGTTATGGGTCTTGAGTTCAAGGCTTCCTCCACAGTTTGATAGCATTTGCCTTCTTATAACTATTTTACTCACTGAATAATTTGTGTGCTTAAAATTACACTTTGTGTTTGATTGATACCCAATTCTGCATTAAAAAAAAATTCAAAACTCTAAAGCTGCCCCGAAAAGCGTATTGGTATTTGCGTGAGTCGAACCAACTACCCTTCTAGTTTGCTTTGAGAGAGTGCTCATTTCCCAGACATTATAATGACCTACGTTTACTACGGGGTTTTCACATGTACACTGTATTTCATCGACTACTTTCTCTCCTAGCAATGTAGTGGGTTATACAATTGACACTCAAGGCTTAAACATGTCTCTACAACTTGCGCAGGATGGTTTTATTATTATTATTATTAGTAGTAGTTGTAGCAGCAGCAGCAGCAGCAGCAGCAGTAGCAGCAGCAGTATTAGCAGTAGTAGTAGTAGTAGTAGTAGTAGTAGTAGTAGTAGTAGTAGTAGTAGTAGTAGTAGTAGTAGTAG
>JAUEKY010097600.1:0-10542 GCA_031833965.1 Scyllaea pelagica
TCTCTCTCTCTCTCTCTCTCTCTCTCTCTCTCTCTCTCTCTCTCTCTCTCTCTCACTCTCTCTCTCTCTCACACACACTCATTCTCCCACTCTTATAATTTTCTTTTGCTCTCAAATAAGGTAATGATATTTCTATGCTCTTTTTTTCTCAATTCCTGTAGTGATTTTCTTGTATTTATAAGCCAATCCAAAAGGTATTAATTCTGCTTCTCTCCTGTTAAAGGTAATCACTTTTGCCTCGTTTTCAAAAAGTGATTGACTTCTTCCCTTATATAATAAGAGCTTACACTATGTCCAAATTTCAAAATTTAATTTTCCTCATATTTGTTTTTTTCTGTGCAGATTGCTTCCTGGAACAATGAGGGCCTTCCAGGGGATCGAATGTCCACTGAAAATGCCACCATTCTAACAAGCTGTGAGAGGTGGCCTCTCATGATTGACCCCCAGCTCCAGGGCTACAAATGGATCAAGACAAGATACGGTAGTTCACTTAAGGTGTGTGTGGAATAAACTAGAGGTGGGCCAAAACCCAAAATGTAAGATGGGTGACCAGTTATCTCTCTTGACTTTGAAATCCAGATAATTGGGTTGACTTACTTTTTTATCCAAGTCTTGACCTATATTCTCAACTTGCTTACGACTTGGATTTATATTTGCATTTCGACTTAGATTCTCAACTTGCTTTTGTTTGACTTGGATTCTTATTAGGGGGTAGCGATTGTGTCATATAGCAGAACAAGGATGGGGGAAAATGAGTAGGGGGGGCATTTTTTGTCGGTGTGGTTTGGTGCCTGGTACGAATATTGGTAATTGAAAGAGAGAGGGGACAAAAACCATGTTGGTGCTTTTTGGTAGGCTGTGCATGAATAAAGAGTGAGAGAGGGAAACAGACTTGCTTTTAAAACCAAGTCGAATTGCTTTGAAACCAAGTCGATGACGACTTGCTTTTAAACCAAGTCAACGCAACTTGCTTATCTGGATAATTATTTGGATATTGAGACTTGCTTTAAAAGTAAGTTGAACGGTGATTTATTTTCTGGATAATTATTTGGATCATCGCTATTTGCATTCCGGGTCAAGAACCAGTTAACCAGATAATTTAATCTGGTTGACCCGGATATCCAGATAATCAAAATCCAAGTTGAAGCCCAGGTCTAGAATAATTTTTGAAAATGAACAATTTGTAAAGTAAGGCAGAAATTTCCAGCGTGTCGTAGTGTATAAACCATCAAGTCATAAGCTCTATGTTGAGCGTATGGTTCAAGACAAGATACAATAGCTCACTTAAGGTGTGTGTGGAATAGGCTTTGAAAAGGAACAATTTATCAAGGGAGGCAGAAATTTCCAATGGACTTATCCAATGAGTCATAATGTGAAAATCCTCCAGGCGTCTGCTCTAAGTTGCACACGTGGTTCAAGACAAGATATGGTAGTTCACTTAAGGTGTGTGGAATAGGATTTGAACATGAACATAATATAAAGCAAACGTAGGAAGGCAAAAACTTTCTGCACTTTTTACATCCAATGAATGCAAGTTTGAAGACCCTCAAGGCGTGAGGTTTAACTATACTGAGCACATACCATTATTTCTAAGTCTGCTTTACATTGGACACATTTGTGTGTGCGTGTGTGTGTGTGTAGTGTGTGTGTGTACATAAAATGCCAATGCACACAAATGTGTGTGTGTGTGTGTGCGTGTGTGCATTTGTGTGTGTGTGTGTGGTTATGATAAAGCATAGCTTTAGAATATAACCTCTGTAAAGAGTGTTATTTTTGTCCTCCCTGTTAATTATTTTTGTGGTTAAATAAGTAATTTGCCAAGAGATTTTCATTATTCAAACTTCATAGTTGTTTCTCCTGTTTTATGATAATTTTGAAGATAGGAGGTACCAACTTCTTTTGAGATATATTGTATTTCCGGCTAGCATAAGTTATTTATTTTCTTTTTAACCACTAATTTTTTTTCTATAGTCAAATCATCGGATGCTTGATGTAGAAAAATATTCCTAATAGTTTTAATGCTTCTCACACAAGTGTTGAGATTTTGGTATGTTCCTATTTCTCACAATAGAAAAATAACTAAAGATAAGCATTATCTCTATTATGAAATGCAAATGTATAGCAAACTCTTTAAACCTCAGGAAATAAAAATGGTAAGGCTTAAGTTACATACATCCTTTTCATTTCTGTCATGTTAACACAGAGAAAGTTTATCTGTTCTGTATATCCTTTGGAGATTTATTTCTTGCAAGTTTTTAAGAGGTTGACAAATTTCTCCTTACAACGGATTACACCAGATTGTGAGATTAGGTTCTCCAGGCTACTTGGATCGAATTGAGAAAGCTGTAGAACAGGGTGATGTTCTCTTGATGGAGAATATTGGTGAATCGGTGGATGCTGTGTTGGATCATCTTTTAGGTCGAAACACCATCAAGAAGGGAAAAGCCATCAAAGTAAGAATTCTTAATGTAATTATCCTTCTGCCATCAGTGAATCATATTAGTCATGAAGTAGAACAACCGGCTGCATTGGTGCAAGTGTGTGATTGTCCACCTTGTAACTGATAGATGGTGGGTTTGATCCCACATTGCGACATACTTAAGTCGTTAAAAATATTTTTTTAGAAGCTGCCCACCTGGCCTTCAGCATTATTGGAACAGTGTTTAGACTGGTCGGCCCAGTGTCATTATAATGTGACTGGGTGAGATAGTTGTTGGAGCTCTTCGTTTATCTTTGTGGCAGCACATTAACATGTCAATAGCGCTCCACCAGTGATGTGTACACTATCATAAGTAATATTTTATTCTTATCATTTGAGCTGTAAACACTTCTGAGATGTAGCTTTAGTAACGAGTTTTAGTTCAACACAACTCAAATCATGGAATTTTTTTCAGTACCCATTGCTGTTTTCATAAACATTGTTTTAACTGTTATGTTGGTGGTAGCATAAATTCTTTTCAGATTCTGCCTGTACTATAGCTGTGTGCTCTTATCACTAGAGTTTTATTATTTTTTAACTGTTTATATTCTCAGTTGCATTATATAAGTAGATTTATAAGCTTTGATAGAAGTTAGTGTTATTTCAGGTGTTTTGCACTGATTTTTGTCAGTCTTTTTTGACATTTTTTATTCTGTCATTATCATGAAGTTTGAATACACTCTTTTTTTTAGAAGCTTATGAAAGCTTTGAATATGTTCTTCACGACAGATTGGGGACAAAGAAATTAACTACCACAAGAACTTCAAGCTGATTCTGCAAACAAAACTGGCAAACCCACATTACAAGCCTGAGATGCAGGCTCAGACAACTCTCATCAATTTCACTGTTACCCGGTCAGTTGATGCTGTGTGTACCAACACCATATTTTTTAGCTCTGTCTATCTTTTCTCATGACTGTTTTAAAAAGATTGCTCACTGGATTTGTTGGCACAAGAGGTTGAGTATCCGCCTCATTACCAGCAGGTTGTGTGTTTGATCCCAGGCTGTGACAAACCCAGGTTGTAAAAGCTGGCTTGTTAGCTACTGACCACCTGATATTTAGCACTATGGGAACAGTCCTAAGACAGGTTGGCCTTATATCAGTATTAGGTGACCATGTGAGATATTCGTGTTCAGTCCAACTTTTATGTCTGTGTGGCAGCACGTTAACATATCCTGAGCGCTCTGCAGGTTATAAGACTTATCAAGAGTTGAAAAAGGGTGTTAAATCTTAATGTTTAAACGTTATAGATTATAAAGAAGAAAAACTCAGAGCAGTGGTGTGGTACAGTGCCAAAAGTAAACAAAGCCATTGAGAGAAGAAAAATAGGAAAGAGAAAAATCAGGTAGATGGGGGATTCAAACCTGTGCCTGCCTTGGCAACACCGCCTTGCAACCAGCAGAGCTACCCACTACTCCAAAAAAAAGTAGGTTCAAACTCGAAGTTAAACACGAATCCTGACTGGTCACTCTGCTTATTACATGTGGTAGGAACCGCCCACCTAAGGGATCTCTCTCTCACATGTGTTGTTTGCTGCTGTAGAAATATAGGGCTGTTTTGAGTTTTTCTGCTACATATTTACAGTGCCTGCTCCGCTTCTTTATCCATGAATTATGAATATTGCTTATCACCTTGTTTTCATGAATAGCCTTATTTTTGCTATGCATCTTTGTGTGTATCACTATCCCCTTACAACTTACAATTTCTTTTGCAGTTCTTGCACATTACTTTCTTTTATTCTGATTTTTACTTGGATGTGTTTTTGTATTCTTGGTACTATGCATTGTCTGTTGATGGATGTGTTGAAAGCCTCATGCCTCTTTCACAGAACTTGCTTCCTTGCCCTCAAGCAACAGCTTTCTAATAAGTTTCCTTCACATCCAATTCAAACCAATGTACAAGAACAATAACACACCTTCCACAAGTACAGGAAGTTTGTAGTGAGAAGAAAAATGCAAAGCTAGGACAGAAAGTTAGATTGCTTGGACAAGGTGAATGTGTAACAGATAATAGATAGTGCCACAAGGCAGTATGAGAAAAGGGTGTGCTTTATTTTAGGCACTGCACTAAACAACTATTTTCTGAGTATTTTTACTACTATTCTCAGTGCCTGCTCTATTTCTGTATGTGTTGTGTAGGTTACTATTGTTGGCATTCCTTTTGTAGGCACCATTATATGTTAACATAGTTAAAAGATAAGAAGTGAGATAATAAAATCCAGTCAATTTATGAATGCTTTGTTTCAGGGATGGGCTGGAAGATCAGCTTTTGGGAGCTGTGGTGTCAAAAGAGAGACCTGACTTGGAAAAGCTGAAGTCTGACTTAACAAGACAGCAGAATGAGTTTAAAATTACTCTAAAAAGTAAGCTATGGAGCTTGGACTTGATAACATAGAGCTTTATTAAGACAAGAGAATAATATTATAACCATGAAAAAGCTTTGAAATTTAACAAAGAATGCTTTGTATCAATTTGTAAAGAAATGTTTTCTTCCAATTGTCAATGGCATCACATGTAATAAGTTTAATTTTTCAAAACTATGGAGTTTAGTTAAGATGTTCAAATTTCTTAAATCTGTTTATTTTAATTCAATTGGGCTAAATGAGGACAATTTCAAGGCATTTTTCAAAGATGTGTAACAAGCAAATCAGTGGATAACGGTAGAACACAAATCAAGGGCATTGGATGGTCTAAAATATTGTAATAAGAATATTTTCCTAGTACCTGATATGTGATGTTTAATATCAAGGGACAGCATGTCTAGCAATGAGCCCTGGGAAAAGGCTCTTTACACCTTTTTTTCTGATTGAACCCAATGTAAATGAGTGCCTCATCTAATCCAGGAGGAGACCGGAAGCTTTTGTTTACTTCATGGTTTAGATTTGAGGCAATAGAAATGTGTATGAGCAACAAGAGTTAAAAACTTAATTCATCAATGCTTTATAAAGAAAATTTCTGTGAACCATGCTAATACCCGTCCGACTTTCAAGTGAGCATACCTAAATGGTATTTGGCCAATTCAGCATGTTTGATACTGTTATAAAAAAAAGTATGCCTTTGTGTGTGTTACAAATATGTTGACTGCAATAACAGTTTATCCACCTTTGTAAAATATGAAATGAAAGAGCCACCTAACATTGGTAATTAATCATGGTCTTCTTTCTTTTTCTCACACCCAAAATGTTTATAGATTGATAGTCTATTCTTTCTATTTCAGCTCTTGAGGACAATCTGCTTGCCAGACTGTCCACTGCCGAGGGAAATTTTCTTGGTGATTATGCCTTGGTGGAGAATCTTGAAACTACCAAACGTACCGCTGCTGAAATTGAAGTTAAAGCTGAAGAGGCCAAAATTACAGAACAACAGATTAACACAGCAAGAGAGTCATATCGGCCTGCAGCTGCAAGAGCTTCTATTCTGTATTTCAGTATGAATGACTTGGTGAAGATACATCCGATGTATCAATTCTCTCTCAAGGTAATTCTTAGTTCCAAGCAACATCTTGTCACATTGTATTTTGAAGAGTGGAAATCAAGGAAAATGTGAAGTGTGAGAGGAATAAAAGAAAGGTAGATAATTCATAACATGAAAAAATGGGATGAGGCTTATTGCCTGCTAGGTAATAGTACATTTTTTTGTGGATTGGGAAAATGAGAGTACAGAGCCTTTTCCAAAAACTTTTCGATGTCAGGTATCAAACTTGTAGGACCACCAGTCAACCAACCACAAGACCACAAAGCATCTCAGTTTAAGCCAAACATGATAAAAACTCAATGTCTAGCCTGGATAGCCAAAATTTAAAACATCGTTGACATTAGCCAATGGGGACACAGTGGCTCAGTAGTCATGGCTCTGATGTTGAAAATGAAGTGATGTGGGTTCAAGTCCGTCTGGGGAACAAAAATCACATGGTAATTTTTATTACTAAAACCCCAAGAAAAACCCTGTATGCCACTCCTCTGATCCCAACAGCATCAGGAGGTGGGATCTAGAGCCTAGTCCTATCGGAGACGGACAATAAATCTTGAGGTCCCATGTGTAAGTTGTACACGTTAAAGAATCCTTGGCAGTTGGAAATTGAAAAGAGTAGGCCGCAGGGCCGCTTCCCGGGCAAAATCAAAATCCTACCATAACTACTAAAAGGTCAAAGTGGGCTGATCACCTGCTTGGCTTAATGGCATGATCCAGAGAAATTCTGTTTCAATAAGAGTTGGCACTACAGTGTAATGGTAAAAGGGTACTGGATGATGAAATGAAATGATGACATTAGCCCAACCACTGCACTTTGACATTAGCCAAACCTTTGACTGCACAACTAATGATAAAGCTATCAGGGAAGATTTATGGTTACTAAAAAATGAGACATTACATATTTTTGGATAATAGCTACATGTTTCAAGTTTCTCAACCCATTAGTTATTCATGCTAGGCTGCTGTTTCAAAATGAAAGGCAGTAACTGCAGGCTAGTTGTGGCTCTCAGTTTTGCTGTTATCAAGGCAAATGCGTTTTCATACTTCCCATGGATATAAATCACTGATATTACACTATTGATGCACCTGAATAGGAACATTGGGATAAAGATAAACCCCACACCAATTGAGATAATTATATATCTAGAAGATTACATAATATGTCAGTTACTGCCTTTTATTTTGAAATGGCAGAGGTAGCTTCCACTTCTCATTTGATTTTATGCTATTAGAATTGAATCTTCTTCATTGATCACAACATATATTCATTCCTCATTGTGTAAGGTTGTTTTGGATACATATTTACTAGTTGTCAAGGAGATCTCATTTCGATCCACACAGGCATTTAGTGTTGTGTTCGAGAAAGCCATAGACAGAGCTGAGCCTGCTGAAACCGAGGCTGACCGTGTGGTCAATCTCCTTGACTGCATCTCCTTCTCAGTATTTGTATATACTTCACGGGGACTCTTTGAAAGAGATAAACTTATTTTTGCCACCATGATGACCTTCCAGGTAAATGCTGTCTCATTTTCTCTAGCGCGTGCGCACGCAAACACACATTTTTTCTCTAACTCTTTTTTTTCTCTCTCTTTCTTTCTATTCTATCTTTCTTTACTTATGCTTTTCCTGTTTTACTTACAATAGATTGATTTTTTTCTTTATTGTTCTTTCTTTTTCATAGTTTGCTCTTATGTGGAGTAATATATTAGCTACCTTGTGAAAACTTTATGTTAGTAATATTGCCATGACAAAACCAGATAAAGATGAAATCATGTATTTTTAAGTCAGTCAATTACTGACATAAACTAAAAAAACTACTGACATTGTTCAGTAACATTCATTGATGGCCATTGCCTTTTTTCCTCCTAAATTGCCAGTGTCATTGATATTAGTATGACAGATTATTAAGTTGAAGAAATATACATAGAGTTATACCTAAGTCCAATCTTATTCTTAGTTCCTCTTGATAGCCATGTGCTGAGAGTGCCATATTCCTTTCCCTATCTACAGGTTTTGGGCCAGATGAAATTGCTTGATCATGACGCTCTAGACTTCCTGCTTCGTTACCCTGCAACCTCTGACATTCATTCCCCTGTAGATTTCCTCAATGACCTAGGCTGGGGAGGAATCAAGGTTGGTTTCTTGACAGCTTTAGAATGTCAAGATATCAAACTTCATATCAACATCATTGTTATGCCATGATACTAACCTAAACACCTTTGGCAAGGGTTTTTCATCAGCACTGATAGGCAACGAGCAGAAATAGGATAGAACCTTGATCTCATTTCTACTTTTTTTTTGTTATCTTTATCTCTTGCCACTGTATTTTAACACTTCTTGACAAGTCACCAATTCTTATATTTATGACACATGAGATCCAAACACTGTAAGAAAAATAATACCACGACTCAAGTATCTATATTCTATCCTTATTGAGGATCAAAGTGAGACCCAAATTTATGTTACAACACACGTCGTAACCTAATTGCCTTCTTCACAGGTTTTGTCAGATAAAGATGCTTTCAAAAACCTTGACAAAGATATTTTGGGATCTGCAAAACGCTGGAAAAAGTTTGTTGAGGGAGAAGCCCCTGAAAAAGATAAATTTCCGCAGGAATGGAAAAACAAAACACCTTTAGAAAAATTATGTATGATGCGAGCTCTCAGACCAGATCGTATGAGTAATGCAATCATGTAAGATTAAATATTGTGTTAATTTGTTTGCTAGACAATTGAGTAATACATTTCTGTTGTGACCTTCTTTGCTTATTTTCTTTATATTGGTTTGCTTTTTTCAAGCATTTCAAATTGACAACAATGAAAATTTCAAATACTTTTTTTACTTACCTGGGTTAAATGAGAGTTTTACAAATTCGCTTACTTCCTTTTTAATCCAATCTACTCTCCTTCCCATTGACTTAATTTTTCTACCTTATTAATGGTTTGATAATCCTATGGGGAAAAAAAAAAGTCAAATTTGTATAGATGTGTGATTCAGAGTAGTAGGGAGCAAAGTATTGAAAAATGTTTTCCTATGATCAGGAGCCTTTTAAAAGGGGCCATTCAGGTTTGGGTTGTTTTGTTGTGTCTGTGTGAGTGTGTGTGTGTGTGTGTGTGTGTGTGTGTGTGTGTGTGTGTGTGTGTGTGTTTTTATGTGCATGCAAAGAGAGGAGGATTGGGAAATCAAGACTTTATCATTAACAGAGTAACATCATTTTCATTACCTAGTAGTAACTGAATATTTCACTTGTTATATCAGATGAAGCCTAAAGACTTAAAAAGGATGAGCATGTCATCTTATCTGTTTGAGTTTGATTAGCAGTGCGTTGCATTTATCTTAATCCTAAGAATCCAACAAAACAATATAGGCTAGAAGATAGGTGTATTCTTATAAGAGCAATATTAAATTTATACACATAATTGCAATATGAGTCATACTTTGTAATTCTATCTTAGAATGAAACATAAAATTTAAGTGAAGGTCTTTGTGAACAAAATATTTTTGTAGAAATAAAGGCTCACATAACAAAGTATTCTATTATCAACAGGGAATTCATCGAAGAAGCGATGGGAAAAAAGTATGTTGAAAACAGAGCCTTGGAATTCAGCAAGTCATATGAAGAGTCAGGGCCTGCCACTCCCATCTTCTTTATCTTATCACCCGGTGTTGATCCACTCAAAGATGTGGAGAAAATTGGCAAAAAGCTTGGTTACACCACTACAAAAGAAAACTTCCACAACATCTCCCTTGGTCAGGGGCAAGAGCAAGTTGCTGAAAGGGCAATAGACCTGGCTGCCAAGAAAGGCCACTGGGTTGTCCTGCAGGTGATTTGAGAGATTGATATGGCAACAGATTAACTCTTTCATTTCATGACTAAGACCCAAGTGTTTATAACCTTAGATACTCTGCATTGCTGACACCTTAAAAGCCTATGTCATGTCTTTTCTCCAGGCTACCTGTCTTACTCTTACCTAAGACAGACAATTTTCTCCCCATGACACTCCTGGATACAAGCAAAAGGAAAAAGTGAAATATTTCCAAAACCAGTGACGCTCAACTTCTCTAAACAAGATATATTTATGTTTACTGAGAAAAATAGATGTCCAGGTTGTTAGAGCAAGGTCTTTTGTGGTAAATTTAGATCTTATTACTTATACTGGTGTTCAATGTTAGTCTCCTCAAATGATTTGATGTCCACAAACATTTTTTCATTCTCTCTTTTTACTGCCCCCTAAAAAATGAAATTTACCTCTTTTATTAATGAGGGATAGCATTTATTGTGAAGAAAATCTCCACAGGCGAGCAACTCTCATTAGAGTTTTCAAGCCCCTTACTTTGCCAGGTGTTGTCAGTGTTACAAATATTTATCTTAATACTTTATGTTTGAAAGTAGAGAAATCTCATCACAGATTTTATCTACAATTGCTGAGAAATGCAATCGCCTCAGAATGTTGAGCATAATTTCTGTGGACATTTATACTGATATATTCTTTAAAAGAGGGCTATGGTAGCTTAGTGGTCATGGCTCTGGGCACTGAAACGAAGCGACGCGGGTTCGAGTCCGACTTGGGAACAAAAATCACATTGTGAT
>JAUEKY010097710.1:0-16833 GCA_031833965.1 Scyllaea pelagica
GAGAGAGAGAGAGAGAGAGAGAGAGAGAGAGAGAGAGAGAGAGAGAGATCACCAGCAGAGCGAAAGAAAAATCCAGCAATTTTGAATAATCTAGAAAGGGACAACGTTCTTAATAAGCCATGAACACATTTACATCTGACCAGTGTGGTGCAATACGAGCAGAGAGCCTTTTCAAAGAGCGCAGCTATTCGATGCTATCGAACAACCTTTTGATCAGAGGCTAAAGAGTTTACGACAAGACCACAAATCCAAACAGATAATGGCAGGATTCATATCTGCTGAAATATCAGCTGGTTGAGCATTCATCTTGGAACCTGTAGGTTGTGGATTTGATCCCAAGCCTCAACATACCTACCCAAGTCGTAAAATCGCTTTTTGGCAGTTGCCCGCCTGGCTTTGTGGGATCAGTGCTGATAATGGTTGGCCTGGTGTAAGCTTTGTGTGGCTGGGTGAGATATCTGTGGATATCTGTGTTGATTCATCCGTTCATCTCTGTGTAGCAGTACGTTAACATGACCAGAGCGCTCTGCCGGTGATATGACGTATAAACCGTTGAAACAGACCTTGCACCTTAACGTTGAAACGTTTCAATAGCAGCATGCATTACTCAGTCATTATTGTTTTATATTAACTTGGTATGTCCTGTCTCCGAATCCCTTGGATGATCTGAATAACGCCAGTGAAACTACAATATTCACTTAACATCTAGAAATAGAATATAAGTTAAAAGAGAGAATGAGCATAAAGAGCAGAAATCGTAGTCAGCTCTATATTCAGGAAACAGTGTTGGGCGTCTTGCTAGATATAAAGAAAAACAAAAAACAAAAACAAATAAACAAATAATGATAATTATTTTATCATCATTTTATCATCCAGTACCCTTTTACCATTACAGTGTAAGGCTGACTCGAGACGGAATTTCTCTGGATCATGCCATTAAGCCGAGCAGGTGATCAGACTACTGTGACCTTTTGGTGGTAGTGATAGGATTTCAATTTTGTCCGGACAGTGGCTTTGCGGCCTACTCTTTTCGATTTCCAACTACCAAAGGTTACTTTAACGTGCGCAACATGCACACGGGACTTCCGGGTTTATCATCCGTCTCCGAAAGTACTAGCCTCTAGATTCCACCTACCGGTGTAATAGGGATCAGGAGAGTGGTATACGGGGTTCTTCTTGGGTTTTTAGCGAAAAAATCACTATGTGATTTTTGCTCACAGACGGACTTGAACCCGCGACACTTCGTTTTTAGCGCCAGATCCATGACCACTGAGCCACCGTGTCCCCCCTTTTAGATTTTTGTTAAGTATAATTCAGCTATCATTCATTCATTGAAATGCTTGAGAAAATTGAAAATGAAACCCTTGATAACCTTTCTTTCACATCGTTTTATCTGTGCATGGTGGATAGATTTAAAGAATTCAAACCTTTGGTATCAGCTTCGTTGGCGCACTTGGTAGGTGACGGGTTCAATTCCCACACCGCGACATACCTAAGTCGTAAAAAATTGTTTTTTTAGCAGCTGATTGCCAGGCGCTTGGCATTATGGGAATAGTGCTAAGACTGGTTGGCCCGATGTCAGTATAATGTGACTGGGTGAGATATTCATGTGAGTACTCCGTTTATCTCTGTGTGGCAGCACGTTAACATGTCCCAGAGTGCTCCGCCGGCGAAATGACCTTAATTGTGTAGAAGCAGAGGTTAAATCATAACTTAAAACGTTAAAACCTTTGGTGTTGGCTCAAACATTACAGTGTTCACTTCTCTTCAGGCAGGTTGTAGATCCGATCTCTATTGACTGTGTCATATCAAAGACAAAAAAAAACCCAACCAAAGCCAGTTATCTTGCAGCTGTCATTTTGTATGAATGAATGAATTTTGTTAGAAATGAGAATTATAGAAATATGTGAACATTCCTTTTGATATGTATTTAAATATAAGAAATCACTAAAACACAGACTAGGGCTGCATGAAATTTGGGCCTAGAATCAAATTTACCAAACTTGACCCCCAACCAAACTTTGGCCAAAGCCAATTCTAAAGCAGAATCTCTTAGATTTTCCATAAATTTTTTTTTCAAATGAATGATAAATAAACTTAATACACTGATTTATTCACTTTTGATGCATAGGGGATATCTGTGTAGCATAAATAGAGCACTCCCTACACTGCTCATTGGGCGGTACAAAAATGAACCTGATAACAAAACAAAACTTTCAGCATTTGAGGAATTCTAGGTCAAAACCAGCTGTGTAAATTCAAACTTGAGGATCAAATTTCTCACCACTCTTCTCTCTCTCTCTTTCTCTCTCTCTCTTTCTCTCTCTCTCTCTAATACGCATCCTACCAAAGTTGGATCTGCGTGGCATTAACAGTCACATCACTTACTGGTGCTGTGTGTGAGAGGTTTGAAGTTGAAGAAATGAGAAGCTTTCATGGTGGTCAAGTGTACATAGGCTGTCTTGGCATCACCATTTCACTCCCACTGCCACCTTGTCGGTTTCGGTTTTGCCTTTCAAGTTTGACCTACTTTGGTAGCCAATAAGATCAACAGCCCAAGCTCAAAGCACAACCGGTCTTGAACATTTGGGCTTCAGAGTTGGTTGTGTTTCGCACTTGTTTGGTTTATCCCATTGGCTACCAAGGTAGGTCAAACTCAAAGTCCGAAACCGAACTTTTTTAGTTTTGAGGCCAAAGCCCAAATAGTGTCCTGTTTGAAACTCAATTTTCCCACTCCATTCAGGTGTAATTAATTGAGTACCTGAACATTGACAGCATTGTTTTTATCAACAAAAAGCACCACAACCCCCAAAAAAACAACAGCTGCAGGTTGGAACTCAGATAGCTCAGTTGGTAAACACACTTTCCTCTGCTGGTTGCAAGGGGGTGTTGCTGAGGCAGACGCGGGTTCGATTCCCCCATCTACCTGATTTTTCTCTCTCTCTCTCTCTTATTTTTCTTCTCTTAATGGCTTTGTTTACTCTCAGCACTGTACAATATCACTGTTCTGAGTTTCAACTATTTTCAGTGCCTGCTCCACTTTTTTTATCCCAGCTGCAGATTGCTTGGTTTGTCCCATTTGTTCCTTATTGCTGTTGGCTGGGGACCCCCTGTAAAGTGTTTTGAGCACAAATAGAGGATATTGAATTGAATCACATACATGCCCTCCTTTTGTCATCTTACAATGATATGTTTCTTTTTCATTTTCATTTTCAGGAGATTTTGGCAGACCATGGACTATCTATGAGGCCTATCAGATTATCATTTTAGCTCAGTGTGATGCTTTGATTGCTTTAGGGGCTAAAAAAGACTTAAAGGTATGCTTATGATTTTTCTTGCTATCACCTTCTAAAGAAAAAATGAACTGTAATTGATCCTTTGTTTTGTTGTTTGTGAATGATGGATAGATCAAGATCAAGCTATAACCCTGTTCCATTGATTTGTTTTTATTCATTTTATTAAAACAAGTACTGAAATTGGTTAGAGACCTCATGAAATGTTATTTGCACTTCGTTTACGTCTTACACAGAACTCTTTTTTTTCGTTTGCGCTCTGTTTATGTCTTGCACAGAACACTTTTTTTTTTTTTGTGTAAGAAAAATACTGGGATTGCTCACAAAAGTGTTGTTAAGTATGTGACTAGTTGAATTTGGAAAATCAGTTATTCATTTGGATTTCATGAAAGTTTTACATACTTAGAGCACAGGCCATCAACAATGATTTTTTATTTACTCATCAGATAAACTCAGATTCATATCTTTGTTTATCATTGAAGTCATGTAAGTAAACAAAACCATGAAAAAGAAATTTTATATACAAATTATTTGACACTAGTTTGGTATATATTGTGCATCTATTTTCATGAACACAGTAAAAGAGCAATTTTAAAGAAGGAAAATCACTTGTAGACTGAACTGTACACACCACCCAAGCTCCAATGTTGTCTCTGGTGGTCAGCAGTACGATTTCTTTATAATCATGAATTGGATTTGTTTAGGTTTATTACTGTTTCTATTTCGTGTTGTCTTTAGTCAGCTGTTAGCTATACTATATTTCTGTCTCTTTTATTTGAATCTGCCTTTTGGTGGTCTTTTGTGCATATAGCCTCTTCTGCTAACATCATCAAATGGCCTCTCTGCTGTTCAGAACGAAGGCAGCAATTCCTCTAGGCTGCCATAGAGATTCTGGCTCATGAGCAATGTGTCTGGCCAAATTTCTTCATGGATAGTGGACATATAACACTGAAGAAAACATGTTAAAACCTCTTTTCCATTTTGAAGCTCTGTCTTCAGGGATGTAAATGTTTCCGATTTAATAGGATTTCTTAATTTATGGTTAACTCTCAATATTTTAAGGTTGTGCCCTACCTTAGCCACAATTCATCCAGTTCAATTGTCTGTCGCTCCTTTTTTAAATAAACATTCTACGAGTTCTACACAAGATAGGTACACCCTCCCATTTCTAGTTATACTCTTGCAGTATATGTCAATGCAAAAGGCAATAAAACAATTCCTGTGACGCTCCCATACAAATACAACTACCCCCCCCCCCCCCTGTCATGACTCCCACCATCAGCTTCTGCAGGTAAACGTGTGTGTTCGGACAAGTTTGTGTAAGGATATGTTTCTTCTTTCCTAATTTTCCTATCGCACCGACATGTGTGTGCGCATGTTAGTGTTCCTATTTTTTTGTTAGGATACTTTTCTCTTCCTTTACATGCACACACAAAGTCTTCTAACGAAAAAATAGGAAGGGTTGAATACGTTTACATTGACACACACGCACTGAGTAAAGACACAAACAGCAGCGAGAACACACATATAATTGAGATACTTTCCTATTTTTTTTCGTCTTGCATTTACATCCCTGTGTCTAAATTTTGTAAAATAAACAGTATTATGCTGATAACTTTTTAAACACACCAAGTAGCTTGGCTAGAACTTTAAACTTAATTTCATACCCTTGCTGTTTTTTTTTTCAACTATAGAAATGATTGTTTTTTTACATTGATTTTCCTATTGCAGCTTTTTTTTTCTGTTGGAAGTCTTATCAGCCAGAATTTTTAGTCCACTTCACTTTGACCTCTTAGCACAATCAAATTTAGTAAATTGTCTTTTGCTTTTGACTAATGAAGACAAGTCATATTCTGAAATCACACATTTGATTCTTCATGCTTTTGTTTTCTTTTATTCTTTCATTTAGGACATTGTTTATCTTTTGTGGGCCAATTACCTGTCAAGATTGAGAGTTGCTTTTTGCGCACCTGAAGCTATTGTGCCCCCCATTGTCATAGAGCAGGACAAAGGACGTCAGAGGTAGAAATGGGGGACTGTTTTACTCTGGCAACACTGCTGATATGGTCTGTTGTTTATTTTTGTGCCTATATCAGGCCTGTAAATTCTCAGCCCATAGGCTGATTTCAGACTTTCAAATAACTTTCAAAGTCATGCCTTTATTTCTTTTCTTTTCCTGAAATGCAGTAACACAACGCTGTGTAATCTGAAACTCTACCAGTTGAATCAATTGAATTGGGAATTCCTGAATTGAGTCATTTATGTCCCTCTGTTTTCGGAATATACCTTTAATGATCATGTGACATACCGCTCGCACATGTGCATGGGCCCCATGAACTCATGAGCTGTGAACCCGTTTAAAGATGATCATGCTTTGTTTTCGTCCTTGGTCTGAACATCTCGTCAGTCCCTCTTTATCTTTGTTTATTTATATTCTCATCCGATTCATCATGCGAGATCGCTATGTGTCGAAATTTGCGAATGATTTAAAAAACAAGCTGGTCAGTGTTGTGACCTATTTTCTAGTTTTGGTTTGCGAAAGTTTGCTTGTTAAAGCTGATTTCATTCGTCTAAGAATTGTACCTCTGTCACTCTGCGTGAAATATTTTGATTTGTAACATTCTGTCAAATGCCCAAGGTGTTCTTTCACCGAAATTGCGATATATTGCCGATCATGGCCAGTGCCCACAACAAATTTCAATTGTTGGTTGGGGGAAGTGATTTTGTGCAGGATTACCAGCGAAAAATCAGTGAGTCAGGCAAAGCATGTTGTTATTGCCAGCAAGGGGTAGCCAGGATAAAGAGGGATGCTGAAACACAAAGTTCCCCTCTTACTTATTCTTATTAAGCTTTTTTGTTTTGTAAGAATAACCTTTTGACTGTGAATTCCACTAATTTCAAGTTTTATTGTAGGAAAGATTGTTTAAGTCTAAATTGAATCTAATATTTGTTTTGCCATTTGTTTATTTACGTCATGTGCGTTTGTGAGTTACATCAGTTTTGGTACAGCAAAAATTTTTCAGACTATTTCTTTAAAGGTGATTGACAGGCCTGTTATATAATAGGAAAAAAACTCGACCCATGAGAAGAATTTGAATGTTAGACTATTCTTGCTAAAGGGAAGCAACATGACCTTGTCTTTCTTTCAAAGACACCCTACTATTCAAGAGTTTCCTTTTAAAATAGATATTCCTCAGCCTGGGAGTTTTGTAAGAATCCGAATAGTCAGTCCTGGAGTCTGGCATAACTGTAAGTTTTCTCTGAACCAATTTATGTTCTGGGAAGTAGGAGGTTGTCCCACTAGAGAGATGGTAGGGATGCCACCTTAAGGCCCCCTACCAAACCTTGTACCCTGGATCTTCATCTATAGCCTGCACCTTGTATGGTATAACCCCTTAGCCTTGAGAACCATTCCACCGCTACAAGGCGGGATGCATCTTAGAGGGATTGAATTAAAGTATATCCTTTATGTAGCATGTACTGATCTAGTAATAGAGTATTGATTAATTCTTGATTCTATACAGCTCTCAATTGATTGATACCCGTCATTACCTGGGACAAAAAGGCTACGGAAGATATAAATCCACGAACAGATTTATGTAAATTGAATTGTAGATTTTCCTTTTGAGCAATTGCCAAAACGTCGTCCGTTGTCTTTCTGTTATGTACGAGTAATTTTGTTTATCCTATTGTTTTCCAATTAAGAAATTGAAACAGCAACAACCACAAGCAGGTGATTTCCAAACATGTCAAGTTAAGATCCATAGAGTTATTTTAGTTCTAGAATAAGTTTTGTGCTTGGGAACTGCAATAAATGTTTCACATACTTAACAATGAAACCATGCCACAGGATTTTGTTATGTACATGGAATTCCAAAGCTCATATCAAACCTCACTAGTACTGTTAACATACAAAATTCACTTTTATGTGTTGCTCATAAGTATAGAGGGAAAGTGTACAGAGTGCCAACCCACAACAAGCATCTACAACTTCAAGATTTATCATTTCTTGAACATAAAATGATGACAAAGGCCATCAATTTTTATTTCACACCTTTTCGCAATTGCTCTTTTAGCATACTTTCAAATGGAATGTTAGAAATGGTTTAAAAACAAGTGAAAATTTGAAATGTTGTCCAATAGCATGAGCTGCTATTTCTCTTTTGCTTTCCTTTGCAGGTATGTTTCATGGAAGAATATTTTTGTTAAGTGATATCTGTATCTTTTTTTTTTACAGAGAAATTCACAGAGGAATGATGGATAAACCATGGAACAGAAAGAGACCAAGGAATACTAGAGAAGTATGTGGCTGTGTCAAATAATTTGCTAGAAATGGAGGAGAAAGCTCTGAGTATGAGATCCAGCAAGAGGAATATCTGAGACTTTGCTTCACAGTGTATTAGGGGGGTGGGTGGGTGTGGGCATATATGCTTTTCTTTTCTATTATTATTCCATATTTTACTGGAAAATGGTAATGAAGGTACAGGAGTTTTTTTTAACTTTAAGACACAAGTGGTTGGGCGTCAGCCACATAACCGGTACAACATAACTTTAAGGTAAAAATAGTTTTTTTAGCAGCTGCTCACTTGACATTCAACATTATGGAAACAGTGCTAAAACTGGTTTGCTTGGTGTCAGTATTATGTGACTGGATGAGATATTCCTTTCAGTTCTCCATTTATCTCCTTGTAGCAGCACGTTAACATGTCCAGAGTGCCCCGCTATTGATGAAACCTATGCAGTGTTGCAACATGCTTTTAAACCATAACATTTTCATTAGAATAATTGAAAGGCAAAATGACACAAAGTGGAGAAACTGACTTCATCTTGAGTGTCAACTTCAGGAAATTAACTCCTTGTGTGCTACGCTGCAGTTTATTTTGTAGACCAATAAAAGCTATGCAAATATTTTCTTTATTCAACAGCAAGACTTTATAAAGCAGCTTGATGAGTCGGCGGAATGGGATTATTATGATGCTCATCCTTTTGTGTCTGGTGATGCCCATCAAAAGAGTTTTCATCGAAAGGTATAAGAGGAGAGTATGTTTACTAACACTGTCTGGTCTTTCTCTTTAATTTCTAATTGATCTCATAAGTTGAGGGGAAATGTAAAACAGACTTGCTTCTTACTCCAAGGATGGTGTAGCGGTTTATTCTTGTCATTGATTTTCCTTGCATTCATCTCTTATCTTGTGCATGTAGCTTTATTACTTTGTGCCGTAGAGGTAGAAGGTGTTTGCTAAATTTTACTAGTGGAACAAATACTGGACAGATTCTGTAGAGCTATTGGATGAATATTACTATGGAATTGAGATGAGAAGTAGGAAAAATTAACATATGATATAAATCAAGATATCAAATCAACCTGTTTCCTCTTGTCAATGATAAATGAAACCAATGCAATTTCTATGACTTTCTTTAATTCTTCTTCTTTCTTTTTTTTTTTTTTTTGGTTATCAAAATTGAATTAATTTGTTTGCCAAAAACTTTCAGCAGCAGCTAAAGGCTTTTCAGTCAAAGGAGGTGGCTTTGATTATCTGTCTGTGCTTTTATACTTCCTAGATTCACCTCACTGCAGTGCTGTTTTTTAAATTCATTTTTTTTAAATTTTTGATAATCAATTGTTCTTAATCACTTTCAATGTTAAAAAATTCTGTTTGATGTTGAACTAAGCAATACACTCTGCACTTTTATCGATAGGTTACAAGATTACCAGATTGGATGGAACTAAAGAAAACAATTATTTTCTGTTATTTGGGATTGCGCATAACAAATCCTGAAATTTTACCTTGCCAGTTAACAAGGTGAGCAACTTTAACAGGGTCCTTGGATTTGTGCTCTTCCGTTCTGTTTCATAATTTCATTATCCTGTACCCTTATACCATGTGTAGGGCCGACTCTTTTTGAGATAGAATTTCTCTAGATCATGTCATTAGGCCAAGTAGGTGATCAAACCTTTCTGTGGTAGGGTTTTCAGAATTTTACCGAGATAGTGGCCTTATGGCTTACTCTTTTCTATTTCTAGCTGCCAAAGATTCTTTAAAGTGCACAATCTACACAGAGGACTTCCGAGTTTATCATCCATCTCTGATAGGACTAGGCTCTTGATCCCACCTACTAATGTTGCAGGGATCAGAGGAGTGGTAAACAGATCTTATGGTGGGTTGTGGTGATAAAAAAAAATCACTTTGTGGGAACCCGCAGTTTTTCCTTTCAGAGCCAGAGCCATGACCTCTAAGACACTTAGTCCCCTACGTTTTGTTTAAGAGACTTAAAGACAAGTCCAAGCCCACCGTCGTGAATCATCGTTTATCATTATGGAGTTTTCATGGCAGTTACATATTATTAAGGAGCTAGCCAGAATTTGGTCTTGGTCGTATTTTACACTTTTGAGAAAAATGGAAAAATGCTGTCTTCCATCTCTCACAAAGTTGGTATTTACAAAAAAAAATCATGTCTTATTTTGTGAAGTTATTTACTAGCACATTCAAAAATTCTAGTCTAGAAACATGGAGGGGCTGAAAAACTACCTAGCCATGTTCTAGTTCACTTTGGGCCCAGGTATGACGTTAGCTTTGGCTAAATGGCTTGTCCCTCAGTGATATGTGAAAAAGCAGATCTGATTACAATTTCCCAGCACTTTCATCATTGTTCTAAGAAAAGAAAAAGTTCTTTTTGATGTAACGGAAATCTATGATGCATTCAAACCCCACAGTTTTAGTTAACCAGCACCATCAAAGCTCTTTATTTTTGTGTGCTTCGTTTCTGTTTCATGGTGTGTTTGGTTTTTGAGTCTGTGCAGCAACAATGAAACAGTGAACCAGCCATTGTAGCAACTTATGCTTTGGTTAGCCAAAATCTATGAATATATGTTAGGATTTTTTAATTTTACCTCATTTGGTTTGTTGTGTAGTGAATTAAAAACAAAAACAAATACAGAAAGAGACTCTTTAGACCCTAAAGATTTGCAGAGTTTTGCCTTCACACATTGGAAATTAATAACTCAGTTGAGGAACTAATGTGAATGCCAAGCTTAATGAGACGTTTTTGTTCCACTTGATGCCAATGGAGTGTTGAATTACATTTTATCTTAAGACTACTTGACTTGTGCTTTAATCATATTTTGAGTTTGAGTGCAAATTTTTCTTTCATTCTTATTCTCAGGTGGATTTATGAAGGCAAAGTCCCCTTTTTGTCAACCACACATTTATTGAATCCTGACATGGTGCTTTATGGAAAGGACTACAAATTGTTTCATCCCGTAAGAAACTGATAACTCATAACAGGAAAAGGAGTTTGAATTATCCAAAAAATTATCACATATTGATATTAATATCAAGATATTGAAAAGCCTTGTTAACTTATGCACTTTTTTTATAACTTAGATAGCTTGTATCATCCAAATTATTTGTCTAATGGTTAGCTTCTACTAAACAAAATACCAGATTTAAACCTTCTCAGAGGCAGAAATAACTATAAGTCAAATAATGTGCTGAAAAAATGATTTGACAAAAACTACTTCATCAATTTGACTGCTTCTTAGTACTAAGCTAATTACCTAATTATTTGGTAAAATTGTACAAAAGGCTGTTCAGGAAGTAGAAACAATATTGCGACTTGATATGTTAGGCTTGAAAAGTATTATTGATTCATGTCAATTCATAGAAATCTTTTTGAGATAGCCAATTCAGTGAAAAAATGAGCAGTGTCATGTGCAGCAGGCTCAATTACCAATTAAGCTTAAAATAGAATTTAATAGCAAGAAAAGTAACCTTCTTTGCTCAGTTGATGTTTGGGAAAATCCAGTCTTTCCTTGTGTTTGACTGGGAATAAGCATATACCTTGGAAAGAATATATACATATACATATATATATATACATATATATATATCTATATATATTTACTAGTCTAAACTATGATGAGGCAAGGAAAAAAGACTTGTCATGCAGTGAAATTGCACATACTAGGCAGTTACTAGGTTGTTTTTGTGGATGCAATGAGTAGAATTATGAAAATGACGCTAAAATCATAAAGTAAAGGCATTTTTTCAGAGCATATTAGGGTTGTTCTTGTGCTTTGGGTAAGATAGACTTTATTTCTGGTCCTTCCGAGTTAAAAGAGGACTGCAGTCTATGTGTATGTGTTTAGATCCAAGATTCAAATATATTCCCTAGGTGTGTATGAAGACAGATACCCTTAATCAGGAAGTGAACAAGATGGTAAAATATCTAGATATGAAGCAGGTTCCATCCCCCAGCATCGAATTGATGGTTGATAAATTGATTGACATCCTTCATCTACCTGGTAAGTTTTCCCATGTATTAGGATGTGTTTGTGTGAGGATAACAATTCTCATTTAGATGAATTTACTTCAGTCTATTTATTTCCGTATTTTGAGCTACTTAACTTGACGGGTTTTAAACTGTGCTTTTCCTGGTTTGATTATGTGTGTCCATTCAATAGTAAAGCTCAACAGAAAAATAAAAGGCTATTGCTGTTTTTTGTGCAATATTGATTCATTTATCAGGAATAGATTGCATTATCCTTTTATATTTTCCCCACCCTGTTTATAGGTGAGCTGAAAAACATATGCAACAAATTCTTAGGCTGTGTACCTTACACAATAAGCAACAGGCCAACTGAGGATAAAAGAACAGACATTGGAGCTGTACAGTACATTGCTTTTGCCCTTAAAATGCTCTTTGGCCTTGATGATGAGACAGAAAAGTTTGTATTGAAATTTCCTTCTCCATGTGATTATTCGATCCAGAAATCTTGTAATCAATCTTTCAAACTGCTGTCCTTTTTTGCTCCTGTCCCTCTTTCTTCTTCCTCTCTAGATCTTCATATATCTCAATTCTTTTAAGAATAAGCAGCAAAACATTTGTCAATTTCAATAAGTGATTGGAACTGCACTAGAATACCTGTTAAATTGAGTTTGATTCAGGCTGGATTTCATAGATGTTACAGTTTCTTAAAACTATTTGGTTCTGACCAACCATTTTACAGACAAAAGAGCTTTTTTTCTTCTTCATTTTTTTCCTATCAATTATTTATCTTCTATGGGAATTAAAATTACTCCTTAAGGAATGATCAACCCAAGTGAATTTTGAGGTCATATAAAGATATTTAATCATGATATCTTTAGTTTTTGGGTCATAGAAATATTTGATTTTAAAAAGTTTTTTTAAGTCTTTAATTTTCATAATATTATGTTATCATCCTCCACTTAAATTGTTTTTTAAATGTCTCAATCTTTTGTTATCTCTGTACTTCCAGCCACCTTTCAGAATATTCCGAGGATCTGCAACAGTATTTGACCCCCTCAGGTTTGTTTAAAATTCTATTGAGGAAAAGGGATGACTAAGATACCCTGGGTATCTTTTATTCCCTCTCTTTGTTATTGTCTTACTTCACTTAGGAGCCTCTTGCTGCCTGGTCACACCGGCAGGCCGCCTCAGCAGCTGGTGTGATCCTCGTCATCATGGACTTCCAGTGGTGGCGATTCTGCGCGAGTGATCTCATGCTGTGAAGGTCTTCTATATTTCTCAGTCTTGTGTCTGGGCTGAGTCGTCTTAAGTATTTGTTTGATATCACGGGTGGAGATGTTGGGAGTCTTCCTTTGTAGCGTTTCTTAAATGTTGTATGGAATAAGTTCATTTGTTAGCTGGAATTTTGGGGCTGACGGCGGAGGATGTGTCCAAAAAGCCGCCACAAGCTTTCTAATACTTGAATGGAGATAGTTTTTTTCTGGCACAATTGGTATAGCTTGTGGTTTGTTATTTTTGTTGGTTGTTTGATGTTTAGAATTATCCTCAGTTGCTTTAGATGGAATGTGTCAAATTTGTTGATTTATTTTTGTGTCGGGGCCCGAGTTCCACAATTGTAAAGTAGGATAGATTTCACTAGGACTTTGTTATTTCTGTTTTTGTGAATTTGTTCAAGGTTTTACCATAACAAATGAATTTCCTCCACCAGGTATTATCAGAAATTCCTTTCTTTTATCTTGCCATAATTCAATAGTAGACTAAAAATATAAAGTGAAACATGTCAGGGTGTGTATCTCTGTTTCTTGTTTTCTTGAGGGTTTTACGGCGCTTTCGGCACAATTTAGGCCATGTCAGCGCCAGGGTGTGTATCTGTGTTTGAGGTGATGGGGGGAGAAGTGTTGGTTGAACAAAAGATTGTGCAATTGCTTGGGGAGTTGAGTGTTTCATTTCAAGAATGTCAAACATCTACCCTCACCATGTTACAATCTGGATCAAATCAGATATTTTGATAAAAATAATTTCGTTATCTATTTTCCAGGAAATAAATAAGGCATAATATATCATGTCTTCGACCTTGCATAATGTAATTTGAAGTTTTAGTCAAGAAAATCAGATAATGCCAAGTCGACATTTTTCATTTGATTCTAGACTGAATGAAATATTTGTGTTTGCATGGGGCATTTTTTATATTTTGTTGAAAGATAAATAGCTTTTTAACTACAAAATCCTTTTTGTTCTCCAAAGGTACAAACCTGTTTATATGGAATTCATGGAGAAGTTTTCAGATTGAGAAAACAAAGAAGACCTTTGATGCCTACCAAGAGTTTACAGTCAAACTGTAAGTTGTTCCCTGTGGTATTTATTCTAATAACTGACATCGCCTGAAAAATTGAAATCTCAGATTTTTCACACTCCTAACCACCCAAGGACTTTTATCTACAACTTGATAACTGACAAAGTTTTCTGATCAGGAGAAATGTTAGAATCTTAGTACTTTGCCATTAGAAGCTCTTTTGAAATTCATCTTTTCTTTCTGATTCAATCTTCCTTGACATTGCTCCATTCATCTTTGCTACCAGTTTCTTTGTAAAAAGCAAACTCTTTCCTGCCATAATCACCACGGCTCTATTTTTCAAAGCTCATCTCAGACCTCTCAAACTTGTCTTTTTTTTTTCAAATAGACTCAATGAAAATTGGGAATATTTAGATCTATATAAACACTTCTGAAAAAGTGGCACCTTTGAATGATCTTTAGATATCAAGACTTTATCAAAAGAAAAGCTTTCTTGTTTGGGTATCTGTTGTAAAACCGGCTTTGTTGGCGCACTTGGTTGAGCGTTTGCCTCATAACCTGTAGGTGCCGGGTTTGATTCCCACACTGCGACACATACTTAAGTCGTAAAAATCGGTTTTTAGCAGCTGCCCACCTGGCACTCGGCATTTTGGGAACAGGGCTAAGACTGGTTGGCACAGTGTCAGTATAATGTGATTGGGTGAGATATTTGTGTGAGTCCTCCATTTGTTTATCTCTGTGAGGCAGCACATTAACATGTCCAGAGTGCTCTGCCGGCAATGTGACCTAAACTGTGTAGAAGCAGGCGTCAAAGTTAAACTATAACGTTTAAACATTTTTGTTGCAAATATATGATGATGATACTGATGATGATAATTGTTATGATAATGATGATAATAGTGATAATTCTAATAGTAATGATAATAACAACAACTGCTGCTTATGATGATGATGAGAAAAATGTGAACGAAAGGGATGGTGTCAAAGCAAGGAAAAAAAACAAAACAAAAAAGTAAATCCCTAAAAGTAAAAAAGGATATCAGCTTTTTCCAGAACTGAATGAAGACGGACAGAAATAGCTGGAAATGCATGATGTGCTTAGTCACACTCTTTTAACTCAAACATCCTTTGATCTGACTGTGTGCAAGGAGCTGTCTCAAGCACTTTTAGAAGTCATTGAATATTCAATCTTTCCATGCCATGACTATGCAGTTGAGAATCTAGTTTATTTGAATAAATGAAAACGAATATAGTCATTATTCTTAAAAAAGGAAACTGTCTGTTTCTTATCCTTTCCCTGGAAGCTTAGTTACTTTTGACCCTGCAGAATTTTCGTCATTTGTGCTGGAGTTTTTATCAAATTTTGAATCCTGACTGTATGCAATCTTTTGCAGAGAATGCAAATACGAACATTTGAATGAACTCCTTGTATGCCATAACAACTTTCGGAAGGAAAGGCAATATAGACTGATGACTAGAAATCACACAGGTAAATATCATATGAAAGAGTTTCCTTTTTATGATTAGAATCCTTTCATTATTACATTGTCCTATTGAAATTAGAGGTTTAATAATGTGACTTGACATTAACAGCTGAGGTTGCCATAGGTATGTAAATTCTGGTTATCTTTGACCCTGCAGAATTTACATCTGCACAATATTCGGCAGCACAGTATGTCTGTTACGACATTTGATAAAATTGGCGTCTTCTATCTATAGCGACGTGGTTGCCAGGTTGTAAATTTTTCCTTTTACATCATTAGTAATACAAAATCACTCGATATAAGCACATTTTTGAATGGCATATTTTTTCTGGTCCTGATGATGTCTTTATAGAGAGGTTACACTGTATCAGTGGTTCAATTACATCATTTTTACTGGAGATAGACATGACCACCTAAGGCAGTATGCATACTGAATGCATATATGCATATAAGGACTAGGAAATGCTGTTTGGATGGTTTAAGATGGTCCACAATTTAATGTGGACCAAGGCCTATTTATGGCTCTACAAGAGCAGAGAGAAAACACTGCATTTCTTCACCAAGTCAACAGCAATCTATGAAAACAAATGGAGATGAATTAGATTATTAAGCTAAGCCTTTTTTAATGGAAGAAATCACAGCTGATCAAGTTAGGGGTATCAAATATTAAGTTATCATTGCATTCATTGTTGAAAGGATTGCTGATGAGTCTTCTTGTGTGTTGTATAGCAGCATTGAATGTCATTATTTACCGGCACCATTGGCTCAAGTGGTTTAGCATCTTCTTCTGAACCAGTAGGTTGTGGGTTTAATCCCAGGCTGCGACATACTCAAGCAGTAAAAATTGTTTTTTTAGCAGCTGCTGGCGTAGCTTTCAGCATTATGAGAACAGTGCTAATACTGGTTGACCTGATGTCTGTGTCTGTAGACTGAGACTGCATTAGATGTTCATGTTCATGCTGAATCCTCTGTTTATCTTTCTACGGCAGCTTGTAAAATTGTTTACATAAAATCCATAAAGTGGCATAATTAGCCTTAAAACTTGTTTTTGTTTTTGTTTTGTTATTAGTTTCCCTAAGTACCGCCCAATGGCAGTGTATGGACCCGGTATAACATTTGACACCAGAAAGTGTCAAAAAGTACAAACTCAATCTGAATTCAAACAAAAGTCTGGAAAACCCTGAGCCAAGAGATTAAGACAAGCAGTTGGCTAGCCCATTGTGCCCACTCTTTAATGACGCAAAGAAAGTACACATTGAGGTGTACAGCTGAGATAAGATAAGATAAAATAAACTTTATTGATCCTCAGAAGAGGAAATTATTGTGTGTCACATCAGCACTGCTTATAAGAATAATCATAATATGGATATTAGGAACTGATATCATAATTGGGCAATGTACTATGCATTTACATAATGCTATAATATCTCAAAAGTAACACCCAACTTTATACATAGATACTTCAGTACCATACTCTCACATGGACCGGGGG
>JAUEKY010097711.1:0-10540 GCA_031833965.1 Scyllaea pelagica
AAAGTTACACGTGTTTTCCTTTTCGGCGGCCGGCGGCCAACGGTCAAGAAAAATTTTGAAAATCTTATAGTCGGAGTACAGACAATAAACTGAGAATTTACAGCCCTGCCCCCCCCCCCCCCTCTCCACAAATACACAGAGAGCATACACGCACTCACAAGTAAAAAGCACAAAGTTCATAACTCTAAAAGCACTCCACCATGCATATCTCATAATGATATTTACACGCTGACACAACATTTCTACATCTGCTTTCTGACAACAGACATACCAAGGAGCACACACTTTAAACAAAGCAGAAAAGAAGTAGACTGTAAGCATCAATGCTTAGGTACTGGCTCTCTACTTTCGCACTGAAAGGCCTAAAAAAAAACAATAACAATGAGCAAACAAGAACATCTCACTTGCATAAAAACCCCAATAAAAAGGACCAAAGAAAAGGCAACAGCCAGAATCTTTGATTTGGTCAAGCCATTTGGTTACAGCCATTCAGACAAAGAGTAAATCTACATACAGTAAGAAAAATTTCTGTAAGTATGATGACAGTCAAAGCTTAGACTTAGAAACTCACCTGTCGAAATGAAAAATGTGTCTTTGAAAAAGCTCTGGCACTGCATTATTTCTGGACTAAAGTTCCCAGAACCACCAAACACCAGAAAAGTATCACCAACAGTAAGAGCACAATGTTGACCTCTTGCTGGTGGTTTGTAGCCTTCAATGGAAGCCCGCGACCATTCTTTCTTTTCTGATAAAAAAATATTTTCGAAAAAGACACTGATAATTTCCACTAAAAGTAAACATAAAAACAAACATAGTTATGAAGGCCCACTGAAACTTGTCTTTCATATTTCAATGATTTGGTAATCTTAATCAAAGGAAGATAATCAAATCTTAAAAAAAAAATCTAAACCACAACCACTAACACCGCTTTAATAGAAATCTCCATTTGACTTGTAACCCTAAGAACTTTCCTGCCAAAATTGAAACACAAAATAATAAAAACAATATTGAATGAAAAACAGGGAAAAACTCTAAGAGGAATTAGAAACTGAAACTTGCTACTTTTGAAAGCAAATAACTAATTTTTGTGTATGTCTTAAAATGAAGACTTTAACATAAATGAAAAATAATTTATGAAAAACTTAAAAAGAATTATAGCCCAGTAAAATAAATTCTGTATATAATGTGAAAACCAAAAGAAAAACACAACATAAACAAGAAGCAGATCTTGGTGATCTGATTAGAGAATTTCAATTTCAACAACTGTATAAAACCATTTAATGGCTTACCTAAGTCAAGAACGTCAAAGTCGTTAAAGTGACTGTTGTCTCTGCCTCGTCCTCCAAACACAACTGCCTTGCCTCCTACTGCTGTTAAACTGTGAAAGGACCTTGCTGCTGGAGGTTCCCCACTTAGTTTTAAGTCCATGTCCCATTTCCTAGAATCTTGAGGAAAAATCAAATCCAGAGAGTTTTTTAAGTACATGAGCTTCTATTCCCAAACATTTGCCAAATAGGTACGTTTCTCTTGACCCTTCTGACTTAAATAAAAGACAGATTTGAATGAATGAGGAATAAACAGATCTCTAGATTGAATGAATAACGATTAAACAAATCTCTACAATGTTTGAGCCCTGGGTTTTAAACAGCCCTAAAAAGTTATTCAGTTCGAGTAGGAGTGTCTTTTGGGTTGTGAATTGTCATTCTCTCTCATTGTTTAAGTTAAGTTGGCAAGTGTTGTTAAAAGATGATTTTCTTCCAGAAAAAAATTCAGTACAACTGCTAAAAAGAAAGTACATAAAAATAATCATAATGAAATGAAAATATTGTACTATTATTTGTTAAATACCCAATTCCAAAATTTTATATGGAGTCATTTATAACCACTGAATTTTAGTCACTGAAAAAATTTCCAACTCAACCCTTGAAACCCGTAATAAAACAACAATCAATCCACAGATTTCCACCACACATGCTTTAAAAAAAAAACTCAACAAACCAATTACAACAACAACCCCCCCCCCCCCTCCCCAAAAACAACAACAAAAACAACCAGCAAATAATTAGCAGAGACCCATCCAGCAGCAGCGTTTATGTCTATGTCAACATAAAAATTTGAATTTGCCTTTCTCTCAATTACTCAGGTGTTAGAGTTAAAATGGGCCTAAACAAAATACTACATCAAAATAAAGCAAATACATTTTCTTTTTGTCTGATAATTTGCCTTATTATGAAAAAATAAATGTGTTAGGTAAGGGTGTCATGCTCTCTAAAAGTAGGCAGCTTAGGATTAAGTGTCAAATAATGAAACTAAAGTGTTCTTTGGCATGACTGGTGGTTTATCCATGTGCATTGATGTTTTTGGAGAATGCAGTCTTTGGTAAATTCACTCCAGATTTCAGTGATCACTAAAATAGTTCTTTTGGTACAGGTTCCCCCACAGCATTCTTCTATAAAAAAAAACAAACAGCGTTTAGTGTTAATGTTTTGTTGTTTTGTTTTTTTGTTGTTGTCAATTTTGTTTTAAGGATAATAATGGCAATATCAAAATTGCTTGGCAAACAAACTCACATTATAGATTGATTTTATCTAAGTTTTAGGAATGAAAAGGAATAAATAACAAATTGTGGCAACAGCAGTTTCATTAACATCACATGCAATAGCGACTGATTTTAAAGTTGTGTTTGAAATCTTGACTCTGGGTAAATGGTGCTAGCAAGAAAAATAAAATATATTCTAATATGGAAACAGATCTATCACACACACACACACACACACCAACAAAACAAAACAATAATGACCCAAACCAGCAAGTATTACCTATGTTGAATATATGGACATCATTTTGTCGATCTTCAATATCTCTGCCACCAAAAATGACGAGCTTCCTATCAATGGCACACATACCATGGGCTGCTCTTTGGGTTGGGACACCTAGGTTCATTTGCATAGGCTGAAACCACTTAAGGGTCACTGAAAATAAAATAAAAATTATGTTGTAATAACAAATATTTTACAGAATTAAGACCCTAAAATTAAAGAACAAAGTAAAAAAATTGAAAATATCAACCAAACCAAAGTAAAACTAAAAAGAACAAAGAAAGGAAACAGCACTGGCATAAATAAGGCGTCAGATTACCACCAGATGTTTAGCCTAAAAGAGGAAAAGGAAACAATTATACACCTTCGCAAAAACTCAATCAATAAATCTCTCCAGCAAATATTTTCATTAAACAATGCTGCTTGGAAAAGGAAAAAATATAATTGAGGACAAATTCTCATTTACAAAAGTTTCAGTGTATCAAATGGTCAACACAGGGAAAAAGTGACACAGGTGAAAAGTTGTAATGCATTCTGAAGGTATTTAATTTGTGACACTCTTTGACTTAAAGCATTTAAGTTTTATCGTTATGGTTTATCCCCTTGTTTCAACACTAGATAGGTCATATAAACAGCGAAGCACTCTGGACACAACCTGCTGCCACACAGATAAATAAAGGACTCAACACGAATATATATAATACCTCACCCAGTCAATATTCATAATACTGACACTGGGCCAACCAGGCCTATTACTGTTCCCGTTGTGCCAAACACCAGGCGGGTAGATGCTAAAAAAATTATTTCTACAATTTAGGTATGTTGCGGCCTGGGATCGAACCCAAAACCTACTCGTTATAAGGCAGAATCTCAAATACTTGTGCCAACGAAGCCAGCATTCAAAGAAAAAACATTCCTTTAAAAGGAACACATCAATGTGTATGCCTGAGGCTGTCATCCTAGGCAATTTTCATATAAAAAAAACCATAGGAAGTCTTACCATAGAGGCAGTCAGACAATGGTCTATACCATGGTCACTGTCCATTACATGACAGAATACAGACCTGTCAACTTTTCAGAACTCAAATCTGGGACACCTCAGTTGGCGTTCTCTACCCCCCCCCCCTTTTTTTTTGTCTCTGGTCTCTTCTATCTCTCTGTTTTGTCGAATTCACAGTACTAGATCAGAAAGACAAATTACGAAGATAGAAGAAAGATATACAGAAAAAGATAAAGAAGTAAAAATCAAAACAAAACAGCTTAGAGCAGACACAACATCTTGGATTGAGGAAGCAGAGAAGGCAGCTGCCAAATACCACATGAAAGCATTTTATGGAATTACAAAGGTACTTAGCAATGACATACTGCAGAAATGTGCTATGTACTTGACAAAGAAGGAAAACTCAACAATTGGGAGGGACAGATGGAAGGAGTACTTCAGTGAGATTCTCAATGGGGATAAGCCAAGAAATCCTCTTAGCAGAGAAGAATTAGACAATGATATAGAAATTGCTGAAATAAACACCCACCCTCCCTATTCAAATGAGATTGAAAATGCAATAAAGAAATTAAACAATGGCAAGGCTCCAGGAGATAATTTGATTCATTCTGAACTTTTAAAAGCAGATACAAATTTAGCAACAATCTAAATTGAGCAGATCCTGAACAAAGTTTGGAAACAGGAAGAAAACACCTCGTAACTGGAGACGAGAACTCATTATCAAACTATCACAGAAAGGAAACCTGAAAAATTGCAAAAACTGTCAAGGCATAATCCTATTTTCGGTTGTAAGTAAAGTTATTGGCAGAATATTTATAGACAGATTAAAGCCAAGAGTAGACAACAAACTAAAAAGGAACAGGCTGGAAATAGAGTTAACAGGAGTACAACAGATCAGATATTCATTCAACGAATCATAGTTGCACAATGCATTGAAATGCAATTGCCTCTGTACATCAACTTCATTGACTTCGAAAAAACTTTCAGCTCTATTCACTAGAAAGTCTTTGGAAAATTATGAGAGTTTATGGGATTCCAAGCAAAATTGCAAGTGTAGTATGCGCTTACTTTATATGGAGTGTGCTGTTGTTAATGAAAATGAAAAGATAGAATGGTTCCAAATGAAACGTAGTGTTAAACAAAGATGCAAAACTGTCAGGATTTCTATTTGTACTTGCAATCCTTAATTTTTTTTTAAACTGGATATCAGCTCATGTTATTGTATTGAGTTTTTAAATTTGATACTAAAAAAGATAATAACATGTTCTTAATCGTCTATATTTTTATGATCATCTTTTGAGTTATTAGGCTGCATTCTCTACAAACACAATAGAGTTTGTTCAATGAATATCTGATTCTGGTTAGTGCTAGAAAACTGAATTTCAAGAAGGAAAGAATAGAAATTGAATCTTTGAGAAACAACCCTCATGATATCGATTTTCAATATATTGGAGAACTAGTACACTACCTTCTTCAGTAAATAATACATATTTAGGTGAAAAGATACCCTAGCCTTAACAAAGAATATTGTGGCAGCGCTGATAACAACAAGACGTCTGTCTTTAACCGAAATCCAGGTTTTTGGCAAATTTGTGTATGCAGTGTGTTATCATCTATTAAACAACAAGTTCAAGGGAAAATTGACAGGTTGAAATACAGTGCGCAAGTAGGCTTAAAAGCACTTTAGAAAAAAATTTAAATCTTGAGAACTAACTCGATGAACACAGATGCCATACAAATCAGCGAAAAACCTTTAGATGATGTTAGCAAATTTGAAAAACTACTAACAACTAACTCAGATGTTGGAGGTGGCTAGTAGGACCTACAGATTCAAGAAAGCAAGAATAACATTTTTACCACCTCCAAAATATAAGGACTTCCACCAAAATTAAACTCAACACTAAAATTAGACTTTTCAAAACATAATTGTCTATGTATAGATCAGAAACATAGAGAACAACAAAACAAGACAACAGTAATCAGATGTTTTCCTGTCCAGATGCCTCGGAACAATCATGAAAATAAAATGGCAAGACCACATACCAAACAAAGACATTCAAGAAAGAGCAGGGATGGAAAATATATGGGGCACACGCTAATGTTAAGGAAAGAAAACAAAAACGATATGGTGACAGCATTAACGCAAACCCCTGAGGACAGACGAAAGCATAGAAGAGCAAGGATCCCATGGCGAAGGGCAATTGAGAGGGAAAGAAATGGACCATGTGGGGACAAACTAGGAGAGCTGTCATGGAGCCTTGGAGTGGAGACCTTATGTGCCACCTGGCACGAAGCAGATAGGTAACAGGTTAACTCTCTGGTTGTGATGCTTTTTTCCGACAGAAATTTAAGGAACAAAATCTTACATGTATCTAGAACCCACAGATCATTGAACCATCCAAAATTGGCAGCATCTTGCTCATCTCGCTCTGGTATGTCCTCTTCATCTTCATACTCATCATCATCATCTCCTGCAAGCTTCATGTGTGAAGAAAAGAGAGATCAAATCAATGCATCTTAACTGGCAAATGTAAATACAAATAAGTTATTCCCTTGGATGTATAATGTTTTCATGACAAAACCTTAAAAAGTAGACTTTTGACTTAAACAAGAGTTTAAAGTATAATCATCTCAATTCTAATTCTAAAAAAAATATAATATGTCCAATTCCACTTTTTATAAAAAACTCAGGAAACAACAATATAATGGGAATTCATAAAGAGCTATTGAACTCAAAAGATGCTGAATGATACTCATCAGTAAAACAATGATTGCCTCACACACAAGAAGTAATTGATTTCCATAAAATTGCAAAATTAGCGGGCCATAAACCATTTATGTGTGAAATCAAAGTGGAGAAAAGGAAAAACACCCATTAACAATTTTTTTAGATGGAAAATTAGCTGGGCGTAAACCATTAATGTGTGAAATCAAAGTGGAAAAAAGGAAAAACACCCAAAAACAATTTCTTTAGATTGTTTTTGGTTCATGTTTTTATTTATGTTTGCCTTTTGCAAAAAGTGGAAATCATTTATATAGTGCCAGTGCAATACCAACTAGAAATCCTCAATGCATTAAATTATCTCTATTTAACTGTATTCTTATTATGTAGTATCCTTGCACACTGTAAAATAGCCTTCTTTGGCATATTTGAAAAGTCTTACAAGTTCAAGCATTTACATATATATATATATATATATATATATATAAAAAATTATTCATTTCAGAAGAATCTTAACTTCATTTCTTTAACTTGATAAAAATTGGTATGCTTTCATGACGTACTATCATTATAATTGGATATATATCCGATCTGAAAGTTGTCCATCTCTCTCATAATTTGTTTTGTCCAGAGTAGAGGGATAAACCAGAGATGAAATCAGTTAACACTCTCATAAAAATTTCGACATGAAAATCAAAATATGGAGTGGCCTAGAAAAAATGCTTGTTTTCAATCGAAATTGACAAAAGGAGCAGTGCATGCTGTTCACAAAAATCTTTTTTTCATACCAGATATATTTATAACTTAAGTTCCAGGTGCGACATGTAATCTTTGCTATCACTTTCGTATGTAATGGGAAAGGGAAATCTTTACATAAATTACAATAAAAAAGTAACTTCTGAATATATTATATCATATAATAAAGTGATTTAAGCAATGGTGATGATACATTAAAAAGAAAAACAAGACTAAAAAAAAACCAAACAAACAAAGATAAAAAACAAACCAAAACAAAACGCGAATGGAATAGAACTATCAATTACATCGTCAACTTCTGCTTCATCTGACATGGGCCCAAATCCACCAAAGTAGTAAATATTGTTGTCAATAGCAACAGCTTGAAGCTTGTCACGTGCTCTAGGTTTTGTGCCTTCCGTCTCCAAGATGGACCATGTGTCAGTGGCTGAAGACAAAACACAAACAATTTTGAAGAATCCATTTGAGTTACTGTTCAAAAGACAAATTCAAAAGAATTAAAGACGATTAAAAAATCTACAACTCTCTCTTGCAACATGCAAAACCTCATTTGATAACTTTGTTAGGTCGAGATTGACTTTCAACAAAGCATACAGACTTTTATCAAAAAACATCTCTTTTCAAAGGGACAAAATATTTAGTATAATAAAAGTTTGTTTATAGCAGTTCACTTAGGTTTGCTTTTCTTAAAAAAAGTTATATGCCTTGCTTGTGTAAGTAAAATGGAGTCTTGAAAACAGAGAATTAGACTTATAACCAAAGTAGGATTTTTGTTATTACATAAAAAGAACACAAACCAAAAACAAACCTGTGTCAAAAACATGAACATCGTCAAACCATCCACATAAATGACTTAGACCACCGAAGAGGTACAATTTAGTTCCGACAGCAACTAAAGATGCAGCTGATCTGGCTGCTGGAGGATTACCAAGAACAGTGGGCTTGGACCATTTCTTAGTAGCTGCAAAAGTAAGAGGAAAAAAGAAGAAAGAATGAAGGACAGATATCAAGAGATAACTTCTCCCAGCTCCATTAACCCATTGCTGTTCAAGATCGCCCTGAAAAAATCTGTCCATGGAAGTTCAGATTGCCTGGTATCGCCCGCGGTTTTAAAATCTGTTGAACAAAAATATAATTAGAGCATATTACATATATAGGATGAAAGTAGAGGAAGATTCAAAAAGAAAGTATCTTTTTACCAATAGAAAAAAAAAATATTTAAAAACATTATGGTTTAACGTCTGCTTCTACACAATTTAGGTCACATTGCCGGCAGAGCACTCTGGACATGTTAACGCAGAGATAAAGAGAGAACTCACGCATATATCTCACTCAGTCACATAATACTGACACCGGGGCAACTAGCCTCACTATTCCCATAATGTTGAGCGCCGAGGGGTGAGGGCAGCTGCTAAAAAAACAATTTTAACGACTTAGGTATGTCGCGATGCCTGAAGTGGCTAAGCAGAGAATCTTTGTAGATAAGGTTGCAAGCCAAACCTCAGGCAACATTAAAACTTTGTTTCATCTCCCTTGATGTACACCTCAAGGAGCATTTTCTTTGAGTCATTCAAAAGCGGGTACAATGGGCTAGCCAATCGCTTGTCTTAATCTCTTAGCTAAGAGTTTTCCTGACTTTTTTTATCATATTGGGTTTGCAATCTTTTAGCAATGCCGCGATTAAATACTCAAATTATTTGAGGAATCAGCCCTTATCATAACCATTCCATCGAAGATGCAAGCGAAATCTATTATTGAAACCTTGAATGGGCAAATGACGTTGAGATATAGATATATGCAAATTGTGTCGGTGTTGTGTCTTTGAGTTTATGTTACGATGGAGGCACTTAAGGAGGCCAAACATCAATAAGATCAGTAAATACTTACAAATCAAATTGAAATTGAAGTTCAATCATTACTCTACTTAGAATTATTTTTGTTATGTTTTGTGCGTGTGTTAGGGACCTAGAAAATCAATTTACTCAATGAGGGATGCCAGATTCCAAGGAGTTATTTCCTTTCCCCTGAACATTCAAGAGAATTCTTTTTAGCTTCAGCGTGAAACATAATGGGTTAAGAAGAACAGTCTAAAAGAATATCCACCCCTTAGAGAATTTCATCAAAACTCACTGGGAATTTTAGGCATTATCTTAGGTAAACTAGAAACTTGAAATGTCTATAAAAAAAAGCCCTCACTCAAAATGTAACTGTCAAGGCAATTCTTTTCAACACCCACTGCTTCTCAGCACTCCCCCTTGATTAACATAAAACACAATAAACTAATTATATATAGACTAAGTTAAACTGAAAAAAAACCAACCCATGAAAGCAACATACCTAAATCAAACATGACAAGTTCATTTGTTTCCTTGGGCTCATCACCCTGTCCTTGTTCAACACCACCAAATACGTAGATTTTATTAGAAACGCTGCAGGCAACTTGCCCTTCCCTTCCCGCATACGGGAAGGCGGAATTGTCGTCTAATTTCTTCACAACAACAGTTAAACTGCTGCCTGACTCGTTTCCAATACCATTCATTTCTAATCAAAACTCAGCTTTTATCTGATAAAACTTTGTTTAAAACTTTTCTTCTCGTTATATTTAGTCACTGCTACATCAGATTCCCGCGTATCTAACCACACCAAGTCTGATTCATCAAAAGTGAGGATTTTATAGTTGAAGAGGTTTAAAATAAATAAAAGGAGCCGTATACTACAAAAGTAAAAGACTTATTGTTGCCTATGTTACCGCGAATGATCGTAGCAGAATACTTGCACTAAGGAGCTAAGGAGCTTACTTCGAATAATTTCCACGGGGACAAAATGATTTATTCGTAATGAATATTCAATTAGTAAAGATGAGTGTATAAAACACTGGCAAACATGGCATTTCGTAGATTGATAGAAGAAAATACATTATGTTAGGGTAACAAGAAGCTTAGCGCTTTCAACTAATTCTAAATATGCCTTCTCTTAAACATATATTAGTTGTTAAGGCTAGGTGTGTATTTGTTAATGAGTTCATGTGTGTATGTGTATGTTTGCTTTCAGATAACTGTGACTGTCCTGGATGGTTTGTTGTTTGGGAATGTGTACCCTGAGCAATGAGGAGAATGAATTGAGAGCGCTATGCTTCTTGTTACTCGAAAACAATCTATTCTATTATATCATATATATATATATATATATATATATATATATATATATATATATATATATATATAGAGAGAGAGAGAGAGAGAG
>JAUEKY010097822.1:0-10539 GCA_031833965.1 Scyllaea pelagica
AACATTCCCAAGGACCAGCACCTGCTCCTCTTGACCTTGGACGGCTCGAAGCTGAAGCTAAATTGGCCGCTGCTAAACATGTTGCCAGTCTGTTGCAAGTGAGGAATCAACTCACAATTAATTCTTTTAAATTCAATCTTTTTTTTTCATGCATTAACTATTAACCAAATAAAATACCACTACATGACAAAAGGATTATTATTAGTGAGGATATCTATTATTTGTTAGGTGGGAACGAATGAAAAGATGATAGAAATACAACAGGAAGTACACACAAAGTACAAGGAGAACAAAAAAGAATTTTAAATTCAGAATCTTTTAATTTTTTTTGTGCACGTTCTGAGTGGTAGTTCAGATAGAAAAGAAAGAATATATTGTGTCAGGAATGAGATTCTTTCTCTTATCTCTATATATAGTCATCGTCAGTAGTTCTAACTTTCTTTAAGTAACTGATACTAAGGAATTTTACAAAAAATCCTTTGATGCATGTATCATTCTGCCATTAAAGAATTCTCGATTCTGAAAAATATCAAACAAATTGAAATTGAGTTATGACAGCTTTTTCACTTTTTTTCTCTCTTGTCAGAGGCCAGACCAGTTGGACAAAGTAGATCAGTACAAAAGACGAGTAGCTCGTAAAAAGGTGGGTAGTACACAATGTTTTGTTGCACTTCCACACCAAAGGTAAAAAATTGACAGATTTTTTAAGCACCTTTTTAAAATTTTAGCTGAACTTCAAACCTGAGTGTATTTTTATAACTGTAAAACCAGTGTTCTTTAGCTTGATATTTTTGCAGTACTTGTTTTTTCTATTGGAAGTCTTACTTAGAAACTAGCAAGAATTGTTAGTCCCATTCATTTTATCCCCTGTTCCAAACACTTGACCTTCCCCATTTGGGTAGAGGTCCCCAAGGTTATGAATTTTAATCTTCTGATAAAAATAAACTTTTGTGATAGTAAAAAAAGGATAAACACCTTTGCCTTTTGCATCGTCACTGCCTTGTTCGTAGTAATAGCTTGCAAAGTTAATGACAAAATTGATAGCTCCATTGTTAAACATGATTGCTTCTGCTGGTAGCAAGAGTTTGATTTTGGCCAATGTTTATCCATCAGTTTACCTTTGAAAAGCAACAACTGTATACGCAGCTGGCAAGGACAGATCTATATAAGAAAGAAGCTATCAAATTGTGGCTAAGAGAGTTATTGTTCATTTGTGGCGTGGAGTTGGTGTACTTGTTGTTATGTGACGTCAGAGAGAGAGAGAGTGAGTGATAGGTGAAAGGGCAGTGGAAAAGCGATTGTATTTGTTTTGATGGAATTGTAATTGATATTAAGTTAGTTTACACCCAAGTTTCTTTGCTGATCTTCTACCCAAATAAAAAAAAAAATGGCAAAGTTTTACTAATTATATATCATGGAAGTGAATCATTGAATCCAGATTGGAATGAAATTCAATGAAATGTTGATGAAATTTAATTCCTTAGAAATCAATAGTTAACTGAAAGAGAATGATAATAGAATGTCAAAACAGAGTTTAGAATAGAAGCCAGGAGGATAATCATGTTGATTAAGATATGAAAACAGATTGTGGAAAGAAAGATTATCAGAAATTCTAGAAAATAGATGTTGTAAATTTGCTGAAGTAAAAAGAGAAAGACTTAAGATAGAGATCAGTGATGAAAGTTTGTTCATAACAGAACAGGTAGCCTTACATTGTATGGTAAAATAGGTTCAAAGGTTAAGAAAAAGAAGGAAACAGCATTCACTTTTCTGCCATTTTATCTTGTCTAATAAGGCTTTTGTATTTTATTTTGTCGCTGTATAACTCTACACCTCCCATTCATTGAGTAACATCCATGTTGTAATTTGTTATCTCAGGCGTCGGTGGAAGCTATGCTGAAGACGGCTGTCCAATCCCAGCTGGACGGAGTGAGGACCGGTCTGAACCAGCTGCAGAGTGCCCTCCAGGACGTCCACCAAATTAAGCAGAGGTCAGTATCAAGCTGCAGCTTTTTGTGCCTCTGGACATATTTAGGGATTACTTTAAGAACAGGAAAATCCCGAAGAAAAATTTGTAGAAGGGTTTGTGGAGGAGAAGCAGAATGTCATGTAACTAAGATACTATTGTTACATTACCAAGAAACTATAAAGATAAGCACCTCTCTGTTCGTCATTTATTCTCTTGCACAGAAAAAAAAGACTGTCCTCTGTCCAGTTTTCTCTGAAAAGTGTTCACTGAAATCTCTTATAAAAGATGTTTTAGACTCTACTTCAAAGCCTTTTTTTTCAGTCTTTTTTCTTTCAATATTTCCTTGTAGGCATTTAACAAATATCTTACTTTGTCACTTCATACGAATAGGCTGGAGAACAATCCTTACTTTTGACAAGAGTTCTGTTTAGCCTGCTTGATCTTTATTTTCTATGATTATTCTCTGACGTTGGTTGCTGGTGAGGAGTTTCATAGAGGGAGAGAGTAAGCAGGGGACGGCAGAAAATAGATATCTTTATACTAGCTAGTTGAACAACAGCAAAGGGAATAGGGATTGCTGCATGTTTGATAGAGTGGTTCTTAGTTTACTTTTTTGTTAGTGATCACAGAAGAAAAACATTAGAATGGAATGTAGACATTGTTATTATGTACAACCATAAGTTCATTAGATGCGACTTACTCAGCAGAGGATCTAAACATTACTTAAGGTAAAAAGCCACTGACATGTTAACACACAGGTGTACACATACAAAAACATTATGCTAATGGCTACTGTAGGATGGTCTGACCAATGCGGGGATGAAAGGGGGATTGGATAGAAAGGAACAAAGGAGCAGACAGATGATACAACACACTTATAAATCACACTCATAACAGAATGGGGTAGATTGGTGTTCCTGGTCTGTTGACTTCAAGTGTATTTGTGTTGAAAAAAAGATCTAATTCAAGCCACCAATGGTAAGAAGCTGGTTTGTTTTTATATCAAGGCAACTGACTTTCTAAAGAACAATTCATAATGATAGTCAACGTGCAGGCAAAAGCTGCCTCCCAAAATAAAAATAATTCACTTCTCTCTTCTCTCTTATAATCCCTTCCACAAACGCACTCACTTTTCTCACTTCTTGACACAATTGCTTCAAGCAATAAAGGTTTTGGTGCAAGGCTATCACACACAAAGATAAACAAATAGATTAAGCTTAGTAGTTAGGGTGCAGTTTCACCCCTTTAGTGCTATGATTTCCAACAATGGGAGAGGAAAGAGATCAATTGTCTCTTGAAGTAGAAGATGTTTTCACTATCATCCAAACAAATTTTGTCATTGTTGTAATGCCTTTGATCAGCCCCCTGAGTCTCTAGTGTAACTCATGTCTTTGCTTGTTGTACACTGAGATTGTCTAGCAAATTATGATATCAACAAAAAATAAGACTTAAGTACTTTGTTTCTTATTGTTGCTCTTTTCAAACTTGTTTCATATTTTTCTTCTTTTTATTTCTAGTCTTGATGAAATAGAAGACAATTACAAGGCGATAGAACCCTTGAGGAACTCCTTGAAAGTGTTGAAAGAGGAGAACAGGCGTTTCTGTCAAGTAGGTTGATGGTTTTGTTGTACATACTTAAAATTTTCAGTTTTGGATGTGTACGCATACGTGTGAACAACGCCTACACCCTTTGTAACATTTGTTTTGGATTAATGATAGACCTTGGTTACAATGGAACCCTGAGGTTAAAATCCTTGAGGAACACTTTGGAAGGGTTGAAGTAGGACAACAAGCGTTTCTGTCAAGCAAGTTTTCTGTCAAGCAAGTCGATGGTTTTGTCATAAAACCTCATTTTGATTTTTGGTTGTGTACATTTATGTGTGTGGATATGTGTATTATGTATAATTCCCATGTCACATGTGTTCTGGATCCTTGATATCTTAGGCCTTTGTTACGGAAGAACCCTAAGGATAGAATTGTTAGGAATGGGTTGAAAGGCTTGACGTAGGAGACCAAATGTTTCAGTCAAGGGGGTTGATGGCTTTGGCATACAACCTATTTTGGATCTAAGTCCATCAGCAGATGCGTGGAAATGGCAAGGACAGACAGGGATAACAATGAAATAGATCTGTAAACAAAGATGGTTTTCTTGATATTACATTCCAGCTTTTAAATATACAAAAAACAAAAAAAAAAGATTGGTTTTGAATTTGCAAGAATCTTTTATTTACAATGATTGCATGATGAAGGATTTTCTCGGGGTTAGTTTTGATAATTGAGTTGAAGTGGTAGAATTCTATGCTCTAAAATTTTATGATAATATTGCTACAGAACATGACTTATGTTACTGCTCAATAAAATGAATGTTTGCCCCATGTTCTTTTTCTTTCTTCAAAAGCCTTCCAATGAATACGCTCCTTTTAAGTGGAATTTCAGAAAGTAGAGAAATTAATGTGATATATTTGGTTGGCTCTTGAAACTTGCTATATTATTTGATTTGGAGTGAAAATTCAGATCCAAGGTTATTGACTTGATATGAAGTCGCCAATGTATTATAGTAGTCATTGTTAGTTTTATTTGTTCATATCAGACTATGAGGCAATGATGGTCCTGCTGCAAGTGGCCTGGTTGTCTATCTCTCTGGTGTAGAATGTGATGTGAAATTGCGTTGTAGACGTTAATGTTTTGTTGTTTTCGCACTTTTGTTAGACTAATCATTAACGCGACAGATTTGAACTTGTGGGTGAGAGAGCGGTTTGTTCTGTCTGAAGTCTTGTATTATTCATGTTTGTCGCACAAAATAAATTTTTGTCTTGAAAAATCTCTATTAAAAGTGATTAGACTTTTCAAGTTCTTTAGAAATGTACTCATAGGTTTAAGTTTTTAACTTTGAAAAGTGATGATTTTCTAAATGTTATGATTTCCACTCCAGTCTTCATAACAAATTACACCATTTTGCCAATTTTCAGTGTTGCTGCTGTTGAAATGCTTGGTAAACTGGTATGGCTTCAATTTTGTCCAAAGTCAATCGAAAAGTTGTAAGACTGTCAGGAAAACTGGAACATTTTCTGTCTCTTGGAACTGTTTGGTAGAAAATAATGTTTTTCTTCTTTAAAAGCTTTCTCTGCAATTCTATTGGATGAAAAATTGTTGGGAAGAAATGGGACATTTTCTATTTTTTCAAACTGTCATCAGAAGTTTATGTTTTGATGCTTTAAAAACTTCCTGCAACCTTACTTGATATAAAGTTGTGGGAAGAAGTGGAAATCTTCCCAAATGTTTGTAAAATTGAAATCTTTTCCTTGTGTTTCTCTTTGCAGCTTTCAGCAGCCCAAGAAAACCTGAAGCATATCTTTACCGTGCCAGAAAGTGTCAAGAAAACCAGGGAGTTTATTACAGAAGGCAAATTGTTGCAAGCGCATAAACAGTAAGGAACAGTTTTAGATTCTGTTTGTGTGTTTGTGTGTGTGGGTGTGTGTGTGTGTGTGTGTGTGTGTGTGTGTGTGTGTGTGTGTGTGCGTGTGTGTGTTAGCATGTAGTCATCACCTAATTTGATGAATTTTGATAATTTGCATTTTCTCTTTGATGGCTTTTTTTTGTTTTGTTCCTTTGTTTCTCATGATTGTCTCTTTCTCAATGTACTGTTTTTCTTGGCGCTCTTAATTGAGCATCCGCCTCGTAACCGGTAGGTGGTGGGTTTGATTCCCACCCCGTGATATACCTAAGTTGTAAAAATCGTTTTTTTAGCAGCTGCCAGCCTGGTGTTCGGCATTATGGGAATAGTGCATAGTGCTAAGACTGGTTGGCCCAGTGTCAATATAATGTGACTGGGTGAGATATTTGTGTGAGTTATCTGTTTATCTCTGTGTGGTAGCATGTTGACATGTCCCAGAGTGCTCTGCCGACGATGTGATCTAAACTGTGTAGAGCAGGCGTTAAACCATAACATTTGAAATCTATTTTTTTTTCTCAATCTGATGTGCAACTTTTTCATTTCTCTACTAACTATGGTGAGCTGCTCTCTTGAAAGAGAAGTGGAGCAAGCACTTGAAATAGTAGGAAAACTCAGAAATGTTGGTGTGGTAGACTACAGAAAATAGTCAAAGCCAATTAAAAAAGATCATCATCATCATCATTTCATTATCAAGTACCCTTTTACCAGTACAGTGTAGGGCCGACCTTTATTGAGACGGAATTTCTATGGATCATGCCATTAAGCCAAGCAGGTGATCAGCCCATTGACCTTTTGGTGGTTGTGGTAGGATTTCAATATTGCCCGGACAGTGGCCGTGCGGACGACTGTTTTTCGATTTCCAACTGCAAAGGGTTCTTTGACATGCGCAATGTGCACACGGGATCTCCGAGTTTATCGTCTGTCTGCAATAGGACTGGACTCTTGATCCAACCTACCGGTGTTTTAGGGATCAGGAGAGTGGCATACTGGGTTTTTCCGGGGGTTTTAGTGATAAAAATCACAATGTGATTTTTGTTCCCCAGACAGACTCGAACCTGCGTCACCTCGTTTAGGCGCCAGAGCCATGACCACTGAGCCACCGTGTCCCCATCAGAGCAAAACAAAATATAAAATGTGTGCAGGGTAGTCTTCAAACCCAGACTTGCTACTACAGCAACATCGCCATGCAACCTGCAGGAGAAAGAAAGCATGCCATCTACATGATCATACACCACTGGGTTCATAGGCGCACTTGGTCGAGCATCCCCCTTGTAACTGGTAGGTGGCGGGTTCGATTCCCACACCGCAACATACCTAAGTCGTAAAAAATCATTTTTTTAGCAGCTGCCCGCCTAGCCCTGGGCATTATGAGGGAACAGTGCTAAGACTTGTTGGCCTGGTTTCAGTATAATGTGACTGGGTGAGATATTCGTGTGAGTCTACTCTGTTTATCTCTGTGTGGCAGCATGTTAACATGCAGAGTGCTCTGCCGGCGATATGACCTGAACTGTGTAGAAGCAGGCGTTAAGCCATGACGTTTAAACGTTTGTTTTTTAATCCTGCACCACTCTCATCTCTATCTAGAGTCTTCTTTATAGCTTAAAAAAATTTATGACCACCTTTATGGACTATTTGTAATATTTCTTCATGCCATAATTTCTAAGATCCACCTAAAGGATTTGCTTTTTTAATGTTATCACTGTCCATTCTATCTATTTGTCCAAACAACCTAAGGTTTACCTTTTCAACTTTAGTTGAGATACTTTCGGTTTTCACTGGGTCTCTAATTCTGGTATTATTTATTTTAGCTCTTTTCTCTTCAATTCTTGCCTATTGATCATCTCAGGAATTTAATTTCAGCTGCCTATAATTTACTGCAATCCATCAGTGATATGACCTATAAAGTGTTGAAACAGGATGTTAAACTTTTACAAATTTTTAAAAAAGAAGAGTTCTATACATACATAATCCAGAAACGAATATATTCCTTCCTCTTAGGCTGACCGACCTTGAAATGTCCCGAGATGACCTCCTACTGGCCCTTCACAGGCAACCCAACAAAAGCCCCACGGACAGAAATGTGAGTTTGGAGTGAATCCATCCGTACAAGAGATACAACTGTAGCAGGCATTGATAAGGCTGAAAGGGAAAAAATTAACCCTTTGTCTACCAATCTTGATGTATGAGATTGCTTCTATAGCCAATGCATTGGTAGTCGGGAGGCAGAGGGTTAATGGGGGGGAGAGAAGATGTGAGACCAAAACGAGCAAAGCTTCTTTTAAAAGATATTTTCTCAACTTGGCATTTAACCCTGGTTTCATGGCTCTTGTGGTTGAGCGCACGCCTTGAACCTGAAAGCCATGAGTTCAATTTCTGGCTGCATAGTACCCAAGATGTACTAATTGGCTATTTACGGCATTTAGGAACACAGCTGAGACTAGTTGACTTGTTAGCAATACAATGCGACTTGGTGAGATATTTTATTTGAGTCCTCCCTTCATCTCTCTGTAGCAATACGTTCACATATTCAGAGCACTCCGCTGGTGATATGACCTATAAAGTGTTGAAAAAGGGGTTTAAATCTCAATTTTGAACTTTTCAGTGGTTTCAGTGTTTAAAAGCCATACTGACCGTAAAGCGCTCTGGAGTAAGTAATGTGCTGATGTTAGTGTGTTGCCACATAGAGGTGAAAAAGCGGATTGACTTAAACATATCACCCTCTAACATAATACTGATTTCGGCTAGCAATTGTCATGTGCAAGCTCATTGTAAGCAAACTGAGCCCATTTTCATGGAAAATGGCACTATGTCAGTGTGACACTTAGCTGTCAATAGTATTATCTTAATTTTCATTATAATTTTTCAATTATTAACATTACAGTCATCATCATTATTGTTATCATGATATCAAAGAAAAGAAGCAATGATAGGTCAAAGTGTAGGACACTCATTCAATCAATACACCCCAACAACACGAGGTAGAAGGCTAATAATTAAGAAAAAAAAAGATATTGTTGTCATCATTATTCATCCATCTTTCTCTATTACTCCTGATATTATTCATTGCTGTTTTTATTACTCTTTTCATTACTGCTATCACCAATTATGGATGGCAGCGCTGACAGTAGCAGCAGGAGCAGTTTCCTAATCATTATTTTCACAATGATTGCCTCTCCACCTTCCATTCCACCCAATGAGTGACGACAAGGTTTCATATTTCTCATCTTCCAGACCGGCGCGTTTGCTCAAGTAGTTGAGGGTTGGCCTGAGATTCATTATGCCTTGGGTTTGATCCCAGGCTTCAACATCCCCTAGTCGTAAAAATCGTCTTTTTAGCAACTGCCAGCCTATGAGAACAGTGCTAAGACTGGTTGGCCTGGTGTCAGTATGATTATTATTATTATATTATTATTATAGTAGATCTTTATTGTCCAATAAAAGGCAATTTGTCTTCAGTTACACCAGTGTACAGTTCCTTAATACATTCACAACATATTGCAATACACATATCATTGTATTTATTGTACATTTCACACACAGGAGAAAAAAAAATAATGGGGGAAAAGAAGTAGATACATTTCTTACTATACACTCTATTTCAAATATAAATTTAGCCATTCCATCGTAAGCTACACGCCTGTCATGCATGACGAACAAACAGGTTGGTAAATCCCCCTCTCTTCCCGTTAAGTCAATGAGGTTTACATAGTTATACTCACGTGGAAATAATGGGAACTGTTTGCGGGAGACGTTCCTTAAACGATTTCACCAGATGAAGATGGTGAACGACTAAATGACTAAACTGTATTCAAGAAAAAAATCATGACGTATTTATTAGTATTAAATCGGTTCTAACGTTGAGGTTTAACAATCTGTTTTGACACTTAAGTAATCTATAGGCCAGATCACTGGTGGGCCGCTATTGACAAGCTAACGTGCAGTCACTCAGAAATGAACGGATGACCCAATACAAATATTTCGCCAGTCACATCCTGCTGACAACGGGCCAACCAGCTTTTGAAAAAAACAAAACGTTATGGTTTAACGCCTGCCTCCACACAGTTTAGGTCACATCGCCGGCGGAGCAGTCTGGACATGTTAACGTGCTGCCACACAGAGATAAACGTCACATAATACTGACACCGGGCCAACTAGTCTTAGCAATATTCCCATAATGCCGAACGTCAGGCGGGACAGCTGCTAAACCGGTTTTTACCTCTTGGAAATAACGCAGCTAGAGATTGAACCCACGACCTACAGTTCCGAGGGAAACGCTCAAAAACTGGGGCCAGCCGGGTCGATTATAAGTAGTAAGCCTTCATGATTAAGATAGGTGCGTGAGAGTGAGTTTCTTATCAAATAGATTAATTTCGTTCAGGGAAACTATACCAAAACGAAAAAAAAAGAATGATCGCAGACTTTGTTTTTCTTGATGGTGCTGATGATGATGATGATGATGATGATGATGATGATTATGATGATGAGGATAATGATGATGATGATGACGCCGACAACGACTATGACAATGACGATAATGATGGCGAGGTTGACAACGACGACGACGGCAATGATGACGATGATAATAATAATGCTGTTACTATTCTTCGATTTTGACTGCTGCTCCTGTTTTTGTAGTAACTTTGAGAAGAAGAGTGTAATCTATACTTGTTTACATTACAACCTTCCATATTTGATAATATATCGTGCATAGCCCCTCATCTGTCCCCCAAATTAGATTGTTTTAGTGAAAATGAGATGCTTTGATGTGATGTTTTAGCCTGTGCTTGTTTGCAAACATCTAACGAAAACTGAAACCAGACCTTTCAATACCACACCAGACAGTTGTGTTGACACGGAGCAGGGAGCAGTGAGTTTGTCATTGCATCAGTGTAAGGTGAGTAACTAGATGGTGCACACTTAATTTGCTACGTGGCGTTGTGTGCAAAAGCTGTGCTTTAAACCGACACCGACAAGGTCACAGTATCACCTCTCTCTCTCTCTCTCTCTCTCTCTCTCTCTCTCTCTCTAACACACACACACAAACACACACACACACACACACACACACACAAAAAAAAAAAATAAATATATATCTCACACAATAAATATATTATAT
>JAUEKY010098044.1:0-10530 GCA_031833965.1 Scyllaea pelagica
TTTTTTTTTTCTAATAAGACAAAAAATATCCCAAAAATTTTGTGGTCAGTAGAAAATGAAAATTTTCTTAATGCTCTTTGTGCAAAGTAGGCCGCTTGACATAGTGCTGAGGTGCAGGAAGAATTGGGGATTATTTTAGTGATATATAGTGTCTAGAATCTATTTGACCATCATCCCAAAACTCACATGCTTTAAGTTTTCAAATTGCCTCAAAATGTTTTCTGTTCATTGACAAAAGCTCTTCAGCAATTTGTTAATTCAGCGTTTGGGATCAAGCTGTTGAATTTCTGACTAAGGGATTGCAACTTTAAATTCTGCTCAAGGGTGTCATACTAACTTAAGTGTTGTGATGCAAAGAGTTTTTTTTTCATCTTTAAAGACAGAAGTAACATTAACAAATGAGTTGAAAGCAGAACAGAGGATCAAATTCAGTATTGTTGTTGTTGTTTGAGAAGTAAGTATTCAGAGCAATTTTATTATTCAATTTCCATTTTTCCCTCTTATATTTAAAGAATGTTACCTGTCCTGGATTCTGATGAGGAAATAATGAACACCAGGTTTGAAGTGTCCAAGATGGAGTAAGGGGAAGGACAGCGTTCACAGTCAGCGGCTGGAGCTGGCTGCTAACTAGTCCAACAGTTACACAAACTTCAGCATCTGTCAACATCTCAACTGTGGTGCTGGTGGTAGGGGCTGAAATGGGGCTGATGAAAGCACCATTGTGTTTCTTAGAAGACCCCAATACACATGACTTTTAGTATTCTTCATAAATTTTGAATTGTTGGCTGGTTTGCCATCAGTGTTTTCATAAAGAAAGGTAATCAAGAGGAATCAAATTGACTTGGATGGGTCCTTTGTGGGATTTTGTTCTGTTGGGGTTATTTCATTTTTTCATAGTTTCCTTTTTCGTGGATTGAATTTTGTTTTAAGCTATGAAATAGTATTTGAATCTGCCTCTTGGAAATCTAATACTCCCTTCCAAATAAGTTATATTTATTAAGAGTGAAATATAAATTTCTAACTTCCTTTTTTATGCATTTAATTTACTGCAACTGGTGCATCCCAGTCGTGTCAAAGTTTGGTATTTGTCCACTCTGAGTGTTGCAGGATTCAATATAGATACAGTATGTGCCGCATAAGGGTTGGGAAACACATGAAAGTGCATGTTCAGGCTAAATTGGTATTTTAGGAGACGGTCTTTTGATTATGTATCAAGACATGTTGTTCTCCCCCCCCCCTCCCTTTCGCCCCAAACAAAAGCAAAATCTAAAACAAATGAGAATGAGATGTGGAGAAGATGAGTCGACCAACTGGAATCCTTTTCCACAGCAAATTTAGATATTTTGCTTGACCAGCTTGATTCAAGTATGCATTTACACAGAGCATACATACCCTTACAACTTACACGTTTTTCACATAGTAAAAATTCTGTCATTTGATATGAATGTGCTAGTGCACTTATGCGGCATGCACTGCATTTCTATTTTTTGTTGTTAATCAGCTAATCCAAGACCATTAGGTCATATGTTCTAAATTCACAGTTGTTCTAGAGGTTACTGAAACTAGTTAATCAGGTTTGGTCATTGTTTTCAAAATCACTGTAAAAACTATGTAAGGCTTAGCATTGTAGAAAATCTTGTTTGATTTTCTTGCCTGTATTGCAATAATTTCCAAGATGATAATGACAATGATGATGAGAATTATGATAACAACAGTAGTTGTAATTAAAATGATGAATATTTTAATTATCATTATTATTATTATTATTATTATAATTATCATTATTATTATCATTATCATTATCATTATTATTATCATCATCATTATTATTGTTGTTATTATCATCATCATTATTAATGATATCATCACCATTACTATTTTGTTTAGCTTTTAGATATTCAAAACATGGTAATGATGATGAAAGCTGAAGTTGAATTGTTGCCTGTATATGATGAATGATTATAATTGTTTCTCTATTAGCTTATTAAATTTTGGGAAACTGTGAATAGTTGACGGAATGATAAGTATTGTGGTTGCTTATCTTTCATATATCGGAAAGAAAAAAAGGGGAATAAAGATTTCTTTGTGCTGCTTGTTGGGAATCTTGTTTTTTAATTATGCGAGGTTCTTTCAGCCGTGTGATATTGATATGCTCTTTGGTCTATGTGATAGATTCTCTTTCTTTGCTGTTTTATTTGCCCCCTTTTGTTTTGTTTTAAGGGAATTCCTGATCTTTATCAGAAGTTATGTTCTTACATATCTCATGAAAGGCACTTATGAAAACTAAAATTGATATTGCACAAGACTGGGTAAAAGATTTGAACTTACAATTTGCCCAATGTGGTTGGCAAATTTGTTTGAAAATTGAAAGTGGATATGCCTTGCAGTCAGAAATACAATACTTGTGTAAATCTTGTGTTTTACTGCCTGCTGTTTGAGCAATTCTTTTACATGAAACTGCATCCCAAACTTGTCATTTTTCCCATCATAGTTGTTAACCTAGTTTGTTGTTTGGCAAATCAAGTTTTGTTAAAACTTATCATTACCTATCAGAGACTAGACATTCCTATATCTCAGAGCATTCATTCAAGAATGTTCCCCTGGTTGAAAAGTAGCAAATGAGGCAATGAGATGAATACTTGGTCTTAAAGCACTTATATAAATTTCATGTTGGGATGATAAGAGCAACAGTAATTAATGCAATATAAGACTCTTTTGACTCTCTGCATACAGACAGAGAGTTAACTTTTCTAAACTCATTGACATGGAAGAATTTGAGTTTGAGGAGAATTATTAGGGGTACTTTTTGGGTGTGCTATTCCCTTTAGTTACATTAGTATTATTACTATTAGGGGAGGGTATTTTTTTTGGGGGGGGGGGGGGATTAATCATTGTTGTTGTTTTTTTTCAATAATTCATGGTGTGAGCAGACTGAATAATGTTCCTCTCACTCTCAGTGGGAAAATAATTTTTTGCTCTCTTGAAAATGTGAGCTAGATTTAATATCAACATTTCCTTTTGTTGTGAGAACATTTGCAGTGAAGCTCAATTCAAAATGCTCTATTTTCCTAATATATATATATGTATAATGTTGATGTTATTATTTTTTAAATGATGCACATCGTATTTTGCAGTCACGTAAATTTTTGGTTATGAAGAATCACCGATTACAAAAAACACACTCCAAGATTTATTGGGTGATACTAATAACTTGTAAAAGCTCTTTGGGAGGAATACTAAGTACATCTACATTGATGTAAATGTTCAGCACTTCAATGCTTTGGCAGGAATCATTCAATAATAAATGAACTACTATTTCTATTATATATTCTTATTTTTTTCATCTTTGAACCTATTCTACCTTGCCATGCCGTATCAGGAACTATCACTATTAATATTGTTTTGGGGTCAACAACTGCCTTAAGACATAGCCAGCTCATTTTCTAGATACATCCAGACATAGAATTACCTTGTACCTTTTTTACCTGCTTAACTATAATTGGGTAATAATCAGAGAGAAGGCAGTTTATTTCCCTTAAGTATCTACATCATTCTTAGCGCTATGTGTTTCATTTCTTATTTTTTTAAATTTCAATTCATCTCCCCTCACTATCTGCCCCCAAAGTCTTTGCAATTTGCCTTGATTGCTCTCTATGTAAAACATGATACTGACATGTACTGAGGATCTGTGAATAGTTTTGACTTTGTTTCCAATAGTCAAAAATGGCTCCATGAATTAAAAGCTCTCTCTCTCTCTCTGTTGTCCTCTCTCTCTCCAGCATTGATTATTGTTGTTTTGTAGAGAGTTGGTTTTGTGGTTCTGTCAATTCATGCTTTGGATTCTTGAACCAGATATCCTGTGCAAGATGTTCTCATGTGGTTCCATTTTACTTGTGAAAAATATCTGCACATTTCTTATCATAATTTGCTGTTGCGTTTATAACATTGAAAAACATTTGAAATGGTGCATGACATTGTTGTTCTTCCAATTTCACCATTCGCCTCTTGTTAGAGCTGACGTGAGTGAGTGTGAATTGTCGGAACAGATGGGCAAGTGGTTGTCTATATATACCTCTCAACCTTTGCAAAATGAAAAAAAAAAAAAAAATTAATATCATTGAAGCTGAAAGTGAAAGCAGCTGGGTTTTGTTTTATTTCTAATTTAGCTTTATGATTTAGTGACTATTTTTCCAACTTTATTCATATTAGTTTTATTTTTTCTTTTGGGTTGTTTTTAATTTAGGATTTTTTTTTTGTGTGTATAGACTTACTGACCTATAACTAAATATCATATTGCTCATTGTATTTTCATCTATAATCTATAAACTTCTTGGGGGAAAAAAAGGAAGGCAATGTTTTGTTTGAATTATTCATCCTGTTAATGAGAGTCCAGCAGCATGCTTTCTAGTCTATAGATCCATTCTTGGTTTTGTAGAGTATTGTTGTGCTTGTAGGTTTAGTGATGGTTCACCTTCACTTTTGAGTCAATAATCATGAATCAAGCTTTTATTTTACTAGACTTTTGAAATATTTTTCCCACCATGCCATAGTACAAGAGCAGTGTGAGTGTGGGGAATTCTTGTAGTGTGTGGCAGCCTGAGGTACTAGTTTGTCTTTCAAGCGTTTGGGATACGAATATTTTTTTTTGCCGTCATTTCTCAGTGAAGAAATGTTTGTAGGGCAAAAGTTGTTGAATGGTTCATTCATCACCACCTGGCTTCAAAGTTGTTTGTGTAATTCACTCCACTGATTTTTCCAGCTGAAATCCACTAGCAAAGATAAGGAAAGATTTAATATTTGTAGTTTTGTCCATTGTTTTTAAAAAACATATGTAAATGCCTTTTAAAAAATCAGTTTGAAGGGGTTAGAAGTAATGTCATGGTTATTTCTAATGTTTTCAATTATGCAAGTGAATAGGGGGAGTGATTCACAGAGATGTTGCTTGATGTGGCTTTGCACTTCTTATGCTGATGATCATTGCTTGACACAGCCATATAAACTGCAAAATAAAAAGTGGAAAAAGTGTGGGAATTAAAAGCCTATCTACATTGTTATCATCATCGTTTATCCAGAGGGTAAATACCAAGTGTCTTTAATGGAAGAAGTCTCAGTGTTAATTCTCATGCATATCAGTTCTCTTTGTGTGGCTCAATTTAGATTTTGTGCAATAATAATAGCAAAAGGTCAGCTTTAAAAGGAAATTGACCAATGAATCAGCATTTTATGCACTTGCGGGCTGAGTTCAATGTAATGTGAGTTTTTCATTTCCTGTGGGACATATTCTTCTATTGAATTTGCTCTGCTCTTGAAATCATTGCGTTTCCACAGCATTTTTTTAATGCAAGTGTTAATCAATATGTTTTGGCTTTTTTGTTTTCTTCTTGGGTTTTCATCTTGATTTTTCTAGAGCATGCTTTTGTAAAGATAACATTACCAACACATCCAATGCTATTTTAAATCTTGTGCGTGAATGTGTGAGGATGTGAATCAAAACAAAAGAGATACACAGGATCAAGGAAATTGCTTGACTCTGGTCTGTGGGTGGATGACATCTGATATCATTATATTAATGCTGAAAATATTTATTGTTTGCCGCCTCAGTTGAGAGTCTGATAAGAGTATATGATATGATCATTGTTGCCGACAATATTTTCCCCGTTGATACCATACTTCAGTCTTTGTTAGAGCCTTGATATATGATTCTAATTCTACCAATGCTGACAATATTTGTTCTTGCTGTGACAATATGCATTGTTGTCACCTTGATTCAGTGCGTTTGATTTGTTCTTTGTTGTTTTGTTTTCCTTGATTCTCTAATTTATCCACTAAAGGGGCCATAAATGTCCATAAATGTATTGGAATCTTCAATGGAAGACTGAAGGAAACGGTTGCAAAGACCATGGTCTTCATGTTTGTTCTCCAAAAAGAATTCATTTTATTTGTTTTCATTATCACAACTTGTAAACATTTGTTGTTTATTTGTGTTTTTCATCTTGTTGAACTCAGTCACCATAATAATTAATCTAGCTTTACATTTTACTGGTAGCGGAGACAAAAATGTGCAGTGAAAAGCTGTGTTAGGTTTTTGATTTCATTCTTTAGAATTAGAAAAGCAAGTTGAAGGGAATAATGTGTGGCTCTGGCTCATAGTTTTAGGAGTCAACCTGTTTGTCAATTCAATTAGAAAAAGAAAGGCTTAGTTTGGTAGCGTTTTCCGTAGTTGTATGCATTGTGATTTTATTTTTTAAAGTTTATATTTCTTTTACACTTATCAAAATTTTGGACTGAATAAAACAGCTTGAAACTGATGGTAAGGAAAAACAAACAAATGTTGAGTTCCTTAACATGCATCTTTGTTCACAATTGAGAAGTCTCTGATTGGATAAATAACTGTATAACTAAAAACAATATTTCAGAGAAAATTTCTATTGGAGAATGCCTTCATTCGAATCATTTGTATCTCAGTTACTTTATTGCAGACTGATTGAAAGGATTTTCTACTACTAAGTGATGTTTTGTTGCTTTTGAATTTCAATACTTTCAATGCCACACTTGTAAGTTTATTATATTGATAATAGCCCATATTTATAAACCTACCTACAAATTCATTTTTGATTTCTTGATATTGTCGTTCATTTTGTTCAAATCAAATATATATATACCTGGTGGGATTGCCTTTGATTTCTTTTCTTTTTCTCTTTTAATAAAATTGTCTGTTGAACTGCGGAAAATTGAAGAGATTCCTCATTTGTGTTCTCTCTTGCTCTTATCTAAATAAACATATTATCAATCTTACTTTTTCCCATCTGGCGCTGACATGGCCTAAATTGTGCTGATAGCTCCGTAAAACCCTCAAGAAACAAACAAACAAAACACCATTTGATGAAACTTATTTATAGTTTTCATTAACACATATGGGCTAGTAATCTTGTTATCCAGCTCAAACCTGATTTGAAATGAAAGAAAATTGAACTAAGCACAAGAAGTGAGATGCAGATAGACATTGGATGCAAAACAGCCTCACTCATATCGTCTCATTATCCAGTACCCTTTTAACATTTCATTGTAGGGCTGACTTACTTGAGACGGAATTTCTATGGATTATGTCATTTGTTCAAGTAGGTAATCAGCCCGCTGAGACCTTTTGTGGTAGCATTTTTTATTTTGCCCTGGACAATGGCCTTAGGGTCTACTCTTTTTTATTTTTAAATTAATGTAAGTGACATGCACACTGCACATCTGTGTTTTTCATCTGTCTTTGATAGGATCCTACCTACCAATGTTGCAGGGATCAGGGGAGTTGCAAACAAGTCTTCTGAGGTTTTTATCTGATAGCCATACTACTGCAAACATGACAATGGTAAGGCATTAATTGTAGCATCTCATCCAGCACTGACTGTACTAGCAGGCTTGTAATTCATCAAGAGGTTGCAAGTTTGATTCAAATCAGCGATGGTGCAAAGTTAAGGCCTTGGGAAAGGCTCTTGACTCATATTTTTTCCACTCCTTTCAAGTGTAAATAAGGAACTGGCCTTTACCAGTCTTGTCCCTGCCTGAAATAAAATGTACTAGCACCTACTAGCAGGCTGCATGTGCTTTGTCTATTGTTAGAGGAGACCCCTTGTGAAGTACTACAGTATATAAGCACATTCAGTGGATAATAACTCATATTATATAATATAAATGATCTCTTCATCCTTTTAAACTTCCTACCTTTTAAGCACTGAGATAACCCAAGCTTTTTCAAGTGTCTTGTGAGTCTCAAAATAAAATGAAGTTAAGTCTTCCTCTGGAATATTAGAGGTCAAAATTGCTGTTGGTCGCTTATTTCACTTCTCTGATCCAGTCTTCTCCCTCTGAAGCCAACAAATCAGCCCAGTTATTCCAGAGAAAGAGCAGACACTCTAGTAAGCCGCCAACTAAAGGCAAAATCTCCCCCACACAGCACATTGCATAATTATTGAGAACATCATCTATATAGCAAATGAAAGTACCCTCCCAACTAAAACTAAAACACATTGAGACAGAAGCTTGCTGTACCATGGCACTTTTATCACCTGAGGTATTAGTAATATCTCTAGCTCTGTGTATTGATTAAAAGTTGAAAAGAAAAGAAAAATACTAAGCAAAACCGATGGGAATGGGAAGCTGCAAAAGGTGACGGACAAGGAGATAAAACATGTTTTAACCTGGCTGTTGAGTCCTTATATTACTGTGCACATACCCATAACTAATGAGTTACTACATCATGTACTTTTTATACAATGGAGGTGGAGACCATATATAACAGGCCCGGTAATAACAGGGATCTGGCTACAACAGGGATTTTTTTAATCCCCGTTTTTTTCTCTCTATGTCTCTTTTAAAAATCATTGGGTATAACAGGGTCTCACTAAAACCTAATCGGCTATAACAGGGACATTGCTGCTTCGTGCATGAATTAATACACATAAGAAACTCAGCTTAACAGGCAAAGTGAGGAAGTAATTCAAGTCTACGATGTGAAGCGAGCAAGTGTGGCTATGGTGTGTTAGCTAATCAAGTGAGAGGGAGCAGCGGTGTGTGTGTATACTGGAGAGTACTAAACAATGTACAAGATCGCTAAAAAAAATTAATACATGCGCATTTCCCTTGTAACAGGGATCGGCTATAACAGGACTTTTGCTTTGGTCCCACCATCCCTGTTATATCAGGTTCTCACTGTATGTCTTTGAAGTAAAGAGACACTCATCAATCAGTGACTCTTAGCAGTGCAATTTTCAATTATTCCTTTTCTCTTTCTTTTTTCTTTATAATTTTTTATTGATAAAGATTTAGCCTGAAATGTCCTGTCTCCTTAGTCCAGCACCTGATGATGCTTACATACTTTTCCCCTTTTAACCTTCTGAAGCATCTACTTTAACAATTAAACACACATTTTGAAAGAATTTGACTTGTTTAATCTCATTAATGTGATGACAAGGTAGCAAAGGTGAGAAAGCCTGTATGTCCCTGAATGTTGACCACAGGCACAGCAGCAGAAAAACATGCAGTGTTGACACCATTTTTAGACTTTTTCTCTCCATTTGGGCTGTCTGTAGTCTCAGTAGCTTTTTTGGTGATTTTGAATTGAGGCGTTGATGATGACGTTGGGATTCCTTCCGTCGATGTTTCCTCCTTGGACTCGCTCATGGAAGTTGAAGCTGTATTCTGGGATGGCAGTTCAACATGTTCCCCATCAAAGGCAATGTTTTGCATTTTTGCATGTTGGACATTAAAATTTCTGTTAACACATTCCATTGTGACAATTTCTTCGAAACCTTCTTTGGCAAGTGATTCATGAGTCCTTTGAACTTGTTCAATGCAAGGAGAAAAAGAGCAGATCCGCCCTCCTGAAATATAGGAAGAAAAGAAAAGGAAAGTGAGTTAAAAACCCACTGAATATACAAACAATATAACACATTTTCCTTTTCCTTGCTAGATAAGTTGGTTAGCAACACACTGTATATAGCATACATACGAAGTAACAAGTTTTCCTTGTCCTTGCTGGCTGGGACAGAGGAATTTGGACAAGAAATATGTGAAACAATGAATAAGTGAATTCAGAAAAATAAAAATAAATTCAGGACATTGGCTTCATGATGAGGAATCTGTCAGGCTGAGGAATGGAAGGATGTTGAAAACATGTTGGACAGTAAACATAAATGTTGTTGTTGTTGTCGTCGTTAATCTCTTTGTGCTGTGAGCTGTGAGCTCTTAAAAGCGAAATGCCATTCTCATGAAGCAGCAGGTCTTGTTCAGTTATCACAGATAAAGAGTAGCCATCACATTCAAATGCTTTATTCTTTACTGCCTTTGATTTATCAAGCCCTAGTTTTCACTCTAGCCACTGAGACAATTCAGTCAGGGATACAGATACAATGACACACATTGAAACCAAAAATGAAAGGACCTGAGTTTTTATTTTGGTTTAAACATATTTTGCATTAGAAATACATAGTTTCTCAATATAGAGTTAATAAGCATGCAAACAAATGTTCTCATTGTTTTTGGTTCATGATTTTTTTTTTTTCGGTTTAGCCATTTTTTTTTTTAAATGTGTTTCTCTGTATATGTTGATTAATTAAAATGTTGCCTACGAAAAATAGGGGCTTCAGATTGATTTGATTGGCTGTTGGGGTAAGCAGGGGACCTGCCATCTGTGCCATGTTTGGACAACGGTTACATGAATAGTCATGGAATGGTCACTTTTTGCCTTTACCTCCCTGAGAGGTGACGATTTAAATATCATTTTCCAGATCATGCTTTGCTATGAGCAAAATGCAATCATGCAAACAGACTTGACTGCGTCAAAATATAAAGTAACAAATGATCTAAGACAGAAAAAATACCTGTGATAAAGGCACTTTCGAAGACAGGGGGTATAGAATGAGAAAGGCAAGGCAAGATATGTAAATAAAAAATAGGCGATTACTTGTGTATGAGAGAGAGAGAGAGAGAGAGAGAGAGAGAGAGAGAGAGAGAGAGAGAGAGAGAGAGAGAGAGAGAGAG
>JAUEKY010098155.1:0-10530 GCA_031833965.1 Scyllaea pelagica
GCTAGCCCACTGTGCCCACTCTTGAATGACTCAAAGAAGATACACATTGAGGTGTACATCAAGGAAGGTCAAACAAACTTTAATATAGCCTGAGATTGGACTTGCAGCCTTATCTATAAAAAGATAAGCTGCTTATCTATAATGAATGTTTGCAAAATGCTACTGTTTCGATACTGTATGACTAAGCTAGAATGTAAACAAAAAAAATCTTGATTCTTTCACCCCTGAGACATAATTTATGAACATGATATATGAACTCTTATGTGCAATACTCGGGCAAAATTGAAATCCTACCACTACCACCAAAGGGTCACGGTGGGCTGATCACCTGCTTGGGTTGATGGCATGATCCAGAGAAGATTCCTTCCCAATAAGAGTCGGCCTTACGCCGTAATAGTAATGGTGCTTGATGGTGAAATGAAATTAAGTGCTCAGACCTGTGGAAGCTGTGTTAGTTGGTTTTCTGACTGTTTGCGGGCGCTGACATGGCTTTAATTGTGCCGATAAAGCCGTAAAACCCTCAAAAAAGAAAGAAACAAACAAATAAGTAAGAAGTTAAATGAAAACTTCTGATTCCTTCATACTAGATGTGGTGACTTTTTTTCTTCTTTTTTTTTGTGGTAAAATATTTAGTGCAATATTGTTTTAACAAGAGAATTAAAAACAGAACATTGCAATCATTCTTGTGTCAAGAGTACAAGATGATGATAGAAAATGGTTCATTAAAGTCAGTGGACCGGCTTTGTTGGCAGAATTGGTTGAGTGTCCGCCTTGTAACTGGTAGGTGGCTGGTTCGATCCCACTCCGCGACATACCTAAGTCATAAAAGTTAGTTTTTTAGCAGCTGCCTGCCTGCCATCTGGCTCTATGGGAAAGTGTTAAGACTGGTTGGCCCGGTGTCAGTATAATGTGACTAGGTGAGATATTCTTATAAGTAGGCGTTAAACTATAACGTTAAACGTTAAAGTCAATGGAAAATGTCTTCTTAGTCCTAAACCTTACAATTAGCCTACAGATCTATTAGATCTACTGAAGATCCAATGAATCAAGTCAAGTCTTAATTGAAAGATTTGGTTTTTATAAGTTTTGCCAGGATCACACTGGGCTAATCACCTGCTTAGCTTAATCATATGATTCAGAGAAAATTCCATCTCAAAAGTCAGTTCCTCACTAATTGTAAAAGGGAAGTGGATGAAATGAAGAAATGGTTTGCCAGGGTTGATGTGTATCTGTTGGAAGAATACCCCCTATTTTTTTCAACTTTATTTTCTATTTACAGTGCTGATGAAGTTCAGGCAATTGTCAGTGGCAAATTGGCCTTGAAACATATTGGTCCAGAAGTTGAAGCAATGAAAAGTATTGCTCAGGCCAGTCACAAGCGATCCTTGGCAGATTTTCAGAAAGTAAGTATTGTTGGTTGGAGTGAGTTGAAGGAAGGTGTCCTTTATGGCTGTATTTTTAAAAATCTATTTTCATTGAATTAACCTATAAGTCCATTCCTAGCACACGATAATTGATCTTTGTTTTGGTGTGATCTTACTGAATAAATGTGAAATGAATGTATGCATGAACTTTCCATCCATGATTTTTTTTCTTCTCTGGTATATATTTTAGCACAGAAACCTCAGCCATGGGAGTTTTTACAGGAGTAGACATCCATTTTAAATGTTTCGAAGAAGGATATTTTTTTTTTTTTTCAGATTATAATTAATCCTTAAACCACAAGTACAATCATTGCTTTAATCATCATTACTATTAAAGTACAACTGGAAATGAAGGTGTTTTTCTCATTCTTTAAAGGTAGTGTTTTCTTGAATGTATGTTACATTTGAGTTGAAATGAAAGAATTGTATAGGCCAATTGAACTTTACATTGAATTGTTTTATTATAAAGCTTTTTCCAAAGGGGTAGTATTTTGCCTATCACTACGTATAAGAAATTATAAGGGTAAGGGTCTTGTGATGAAGTACACACTCAATTGCTCTTCTCTTCTATTTCCAGCAGCACTGTAGTTTTTAAATGATGATTACCATTATGCTTTACATTATTGCCAAGTTGAAGTGATTCCTAGACTATTGTGCAACTGAGGATTTCTTTGTTTCTCTCAACAGACTTTAGCAACCTACAAAGCCCAACTGGAGGATGATCCCATCGTAAAAGCTCATTTAAAAACATTATATGACAATCTCCTCGAGCAAAACTTGTGCAGGATCATTGAACCTTTTTCTAAGGTACAAGTCCAGCATGTGGCGAATCTCATCAAGTTGCCAGTGGTAAGTGACTTCAAAATTTTGTTGTGGAATAGGAGGGAGCTCTTTTTGAGTTTCAAAAGCTTAAAGGCTTATTTACCTTTTAATTGAAGCTGTGAAGTGTACATTCTTTCCCATTTTGAGAATTATAACCTAAGGTTGATTTAACACAGCACTTGTATCTTTTTCCTTTATGATTTTGACAAGTTTGTTTGGTATAAACATTCCGAAATCCTTTATTTTTTAAAGCTTGTGATACTTCAGTGGTTACAAGAAGATAAACCTTCATTACCAGGATATTCTTATCACTATTAATCTCACAGTGGCAAATCTTCCTATTTCTAAAAGGATGACAATTGTCTGGTTTAATCAGTTTTAAGAAAGAAATTTTCTCACACCAGTCAATGAATCATGTGGTAATAATTGTTCATCTTTTGATTTTCCATCAGGGTTTGCCTTTCCTGTCCTCTCTATCATCTTCTAATCTTTTGTCTGTTTCTATAGTTCTGTAAACTGGGTAAGCTTATCGGTCAGTTCAGTAATAACACTGGTTATTATTTAATGTAAATTCACCAGCTTCGTTGCCCCACTTGGTTGAGAGTCCGCTTCGTTAGCAGTAGATGGCGGGTTTGATTCCCACACCGTGACATAGCTGAGTGGTAAATATCAGTTTTTCAGCGGCTGCCCGCCTGGCGTTTAGCATTATGGGAACATTTCTATTTTTCCTGTCTTTTGTTTCATTTAAAAAGACAATGATTTGTGAGTTATGAATTATGAATGCACAAAGGCATGGCCTAATACATCCTATTTTCTAGTTTGACAAGCATGTTAGTGTTTCACTCATGTGCAAACTTCCATTTTTTTTTTCTCAAAATGTGTCCTTCACAGGCTACTGTGGAAAAGAAGCTATCGCAGATGATATTGGACAAAAAATTTCACGGTAAGAATTGCTCGAAGCTAGTTTTATTGATCATTTTATTTGTTTTCCATTGAAATGAAAAGTTACTGTGTATAATGATGTCCCATATAATTAGATGTTATGAGGCAAGATGATATTCTCAGCCCATGAGTCATAGGTGCCACATTTTTAAGTCACCTCCTCATACCCATTTATATAGATGCCATTGTGTTTTAATTGGGTTTTTTTGTTTATTTTTGTTATCAGTTTCACTTTTGTACCGCCCAATGGGCAGTGTAGGAACCTGACATAATGTTTGACATCAGAATGCATCAAAAAGTACAAACCCAATCTGATATAAAAAAAAAGTCAGGACAACTCTGAACCAAGAGATAAAGACAATTAGGTGGCTATCCTACTGTGCCTAATCTTGACTGACTCTAAGAAAATACACAGTGAGGTGTACATCCAGAGAGGTCAAACAAGTTTTTTATGTAGCCTGAGATTGGACTTGCAGCCTTATCTACAAAGATATGCTGCTTGTAGTGGTACAGGCAATTTTTGATTGATGTATACCATATTATCAGTTCTTTTTTTCCAAATCAGTAAGCCTATGTGATAGATTAATGGTTTTCTGAGTTAGTGTGTATTTCATGTAAAAAAAAACCCAACAAAAATCCCCTGGTAATTGATCCAAGCAACAAAAATATGCCTCTATCCCTTATTACCCCTATCAGTTAAGAATTAGTTTAAAGGGGCCGGCATGGTTTTGAAATTGTACTTTCATTTTCAATTGATTATTGATCAATTTTGTTCAGTTTTATTTTTAAAGTTCCTGTTGTTGCTTTATCCATTTGTGTCAATTAAAATCAGTTGTTTTATTTAAGTAGAAGTTTTCAAAATTAGTAGGTAGAACATCAAATTCGTAGTCTGCATTGGCTCAAGCCAATCTCTCCCCAAAAACTTCACCTTTGCATTACAGCGTCAACCATAAATTAAATCACTCTTCATAAGTCTTGGTGATTTCTTCAGCTAAAATGTAATAATAACTTAATTTGTTATGGGAGCCTTGGGGTCCCATCTATTTTTGCACATCTTCTGTGCCTATCAGGGCCTATATTGTGCAAGTGGTGATTCAGTGACATGCATTTGCATTCCAAAACTGCTGCTTTAAATAATTCATATTAATGTTTATACTGATAAAGGCCAGAAATTAGTCACACCAGGCACAGCCTGACTGAAATGAATGTAATAGCATTGATTGATTTTTTATTGCTATTTCAGTATTTTGTGGCAAATGTGTTCTTTAAGTAGCTCCTTTTTTTTAAAATTTCTTTTTGTCTCTGTAGGAATTTTGGATCAGGGTGCTGGAGTTTTGATTGTGTTTGAGGAGACTGGCTCTGACAAGACCTACACCAATGCCTTGGAAACAATTCACAATATGGGAAAAGTGGTTGATGCTTTGTACCAGAAGGCCAAAAAGTTGACGTGATTACTATTTCTCACCACACCTTTATGATTATCATCTCATCATCTGTTTTCTAAACCTTTTTAAATTGCCATGTTGAGAGATGTGTAACTTAGAAACAGTTGTATTATTTCTTTATTGAAGCATGGATGAGGCATTTTCTGCACTGTGACTGGGTGATTGTTGTGAAAAGAACAAAAGTGTGAACACGCATATTTTATTCTTCTAAGCATCATACGCTTTTTTTTGTTCTTTGGCTTCTTTTGTTTTTGTTTTTTTTGGGGGGGGGGGATTTTTTGCTTACACATGCATAGCAACTTTTTGTTTTAGTCTGTCTAAAGTTTTATTTATTGTTATTTTGAGGAAAGCGGTTAGAGGTCAAATTGAGTGGAAACTAGTATCAACTGTTGTAATTTTTGTTCAATGCAGTGAGTTTAATTACTTCAGAGGCCAGTTCAAAGTTAGGCTAGGATAAGTATTTTTCAAAAATTCGATTTTCAGTCCAATTTCAAGATGATGAATCTTGATTTATGATTTTGACCTCATATATGGGCTGGGGTTTTGTTTATTGCGTTAACAGTTTTGTAGCTTTTGAATTAAAAGACAAAATAACTTTTCTTTTAAAATGAAAAGTAAAGATTACTTTTTTAAACTCGTTTAGTTCAAATATGTCTTCCCATTTTGATTTTGATATGGAAGCCAGAGACAAGACCTAATTGCTAGCTGCTATATTTACAAGTATGAATTTTATCATATGTTTTGAAAGAGGAAATGAAGTCGAGAGAGGATTGTTTTTGGAGTATGGATGCTTTCTTTGAATCAAAAATGGTCAAGGATGTAATGTGTGTTAAAGTTATGATATATTTATGATGAATTGTATTCTTTCATTCACTCATTGGGTATTGAATAAAAGTCTTGCATTTTTGAAAAAAAAAAGAAACAATCTTTGTCTGGTGCTTATAATTTGTCTCATTATATTTACTATTTAACTGCCAATGATTACATTCAAGCTAGTCTTTCTGCATGAAGGCTGATTGGCCCTCACACTTGTATTAAAAGGATGTGGAATAATGATCTATACCAGCTTCATTGGCGCAAGTGGTTGAGCGTCCGCCTCGTAACCGGTAGGTGGGGATATTCCTAAATCGTTAGAATTGGTTTTTTTAGCAGCTGCCCCCCTGGCGTTTGCTATTATGAGAACTGTGTTAAGACTGGTTGGCCTGTGTCAGTATAATGTGACTGGGTGAGATATTCGTGTGAGTTCTCACTTTAACTCTGTGTGGCATCATGTTACATGTCCAGGGTGCTCCGCCAATGATTTGACCTATACAGTGTTGGAGCAGGCAATCAACCATAATCTATAATGCTTATAAACAACTCACAATTAATGCTGTCCCAACCATGGACAAAGTATGCCAGCAGTACAGTGAAACACATTTAAACCAAAATTGAAGGGAACTGAGTTATCATTTTGTTTAAAAATGCTTTTTAGTTTTATTTTAGAAACACTTAGTTTCTTTTTACATATAAGAGTTAAAACGCATCCAAACAAAGGTTTTTATTGTTTTCAGTTGAGGGTTTTTTTTTTGTTTTTTTTTGATTTAGCCTTTTTGGTTTACACATGTTTCTCACTATTATAACTCATTTTCACAGTGGTTGTATATGATGAAATGAAAAGTAGGAGGGAAGGGAAATCTTGAGCCTTGAAAGGTTGCTGTCATCAGTAGTAGAAATCATATTCTAAAATGGTACACATTTGATAAAAGCCTTCATTCTGAAATAAAAAAGCTGTAGGGTTGGCTGGAGCCAAGTGTGATTTGCCAAGTGCATACCTACGTATGTGTAAAAACCTTTTGTGAGTCAGGTGTAATGAGCCATAAGAATATTATAGAGCAATGTTTTGTGCAATGAATACTTAGTACAAAGTGTCTATTCTTTTCTTATGATAAATGCAGTAAAAGATAAATTTATTGACTTTGATTCTTTATAATTTTAGCCTGAACAATTGAATGGTCAAATATGAGGAATAGAATATGAGTGAGGCTTCTTTTAAGTGATTGAGCCTTTTTTAACAGCAACACTCATTACATCATTATCTGCCTGAGTTCATTTATATAACTAATACTATACTAATAACAAATCATTTGCATTTTAAACAGGAAAGCATAATATATGTGACCCAGTTTCTCATTCCAGGTATTACGTGGCATCAACCAAACTGAGAAAATCAAGGTTTTAAATGAATGCGGTCCATTTTATGGTATCTGGATTTTTGCTAGATAAAATCTCTGCCCTTAAATTTTTTATTTGAAAAAGCAATTACAGAGTAAAACTCCCAATTAGCATTTAAAGGCTTATATTTGAAAGTTTTTGATCAAAATGAATCAAAATATTTCCATATTGACCCCTTTTAAAACTAAAACTGTATTGTAACGAATAGCAAAGAAACAAACATACATGATCAGCACACTGCTTGTGTACTGTTAGATAAAAATCATGACAAGCAGTAATATTTTTTAAATGCCTGTATTTGTGGAGTTGAAAGGGCTGAGCAGGTTCGCCTACCAAAATATCACTCTTGACTTCAAACGTGATTTTCTTTAAACAGGTTGTGCTGACTCCATGCACTGCAATCCTTTGTATCTCGGCTGTAAAGTTGCGGATTTTTATGATTTTAGTATCAAATTAAAGATTAAAACTCCGCTTTGCTGTGGTGTATGTGGTTAGATATTTTAAAATGCAACTTAATACCTGCTTTGAGAAATCAGGTCACATTGTGTCCACTGTGTGCACAAAGTCCTTTAAATTTACAAGACATCCAAGCTAACCTTTACAAAACTAATGGCATTAGACTTGCAGCCTGCTTGGCATTATTTTATCTCTCTGGACAAGGACAATGCCATGAACAACCGAGCACTCATTTACACTGAGTAGAGTGGGAACATGTGAAGAGTCTCTTCTTTGGACTTTGTGCTGTCACTGACAAATATCAACTTCAACCTCATGATCCCAAGCCTTTGAGTCTACCACTAGACCCCAAATCCACATATTATTTATATATATAACATTATTAATAGTAATAAAAACCTGGAAACAGGGTCACATCTAATGAAAAACCTCTTATAGCAGTTTCTGTTTGGCACTTGACTGTAATCCGTGGAAATTTGTGATTTTATCTCTTCATTTGTGAACATGACTCATCATCAGTAAGCATCTGATCTGATATCGGTTACACTCCTGCATTACGCTTTGCTTTAAGCAATTTCTTATTTGCAAAAAAACAATGAGAATAAACCTTTGGGGCTATCTTCATGGCATGAAATGGGTAATTATATGACAGTCACTTCCCTTGTCTCTACCTCTAATTCTTGACCACCTCAAAATAGTGACATTATCAATTCTGTGGTCCTGACAATTTCCCAAATACTGAGGTTCCACTGTATTCAAATCTCAATTGTAACTAGCTTCGTAACTCAATCTTATTTTCCTTATATTCATACCTTTGGTAAAAGATAATGTTTTCCTTTTAGGCGGCTGTATTGCATAGGGAAAAATTAATTCGTCAAATCAAATATGTACAAACTTTGTGCCTCTACCATGCTTCAAAATTAAAGAATATTCAATCAATAATTGTGCTGCAAATCACAAAACTCAATCACTTCAATTATACACTTGAGTGATAGTATTGGAAATTAAAAATTGATTGGACAAATCAAAAGCTACATTCAACTCTTTGACTTTGTTGAGTAAGTTTTTATTTATTTGAAGCTTCAATTAGTTATATCAATAAAAACAGATGAGAAAACTTGAACAGGAGCAAAATCTTCACCACAGTAATCAACATCAATGATGATAATGAATTGATGGAGAGAATGGCGATGAAGATGAATAACAATAACAATAGTTTGGGATGAAATAAAAAGTTATACTCCAAGAGAGAGAGAGAGAGAGAGAGAGAGATAATTGAGATACTACACAAACAGCGTACTGACTTGCATCAACATTATGTATTTTTATATTAACATTATTATTATTATCATTATCATTATTATAAAGTAATGAAGAATCTTCGTATCCTCCTTGGCTGTTTTTATTTCATCATTCATTATACTGTATATGATAGACTAAAGCAAATCAAAGCTGGAATATCTTTGATATTGATTGTTTTCAGGTTGCCAGGGAATATATTGCAAGCCCACTCACCCCAAAGGCTTTTAATTTGATTGAGGTCAAAATGACTTCATGGAGTAAAGTAGCAGTAAGAGAAGACTTAATTCGTAATGGAAGAGTCAGTATAGTTCAGTACAGATATCAGTTTAACCAAAGGATCACATGATTGCTGTGCAGCCATTATCTCCAGACGAAGGATTTTGCTGAATTCTTTGCCCTGCCTTGTTATAAATCAGTCGTTACAGCAAGCCTTCTCGCATTAAATAAACCCAAATCATTATTGAATTCTGAAATTGACCAATCATTAGTATGCTATAAGGAAAATTCTGTGATGGATGTCCAGAAGCCCAGAGTTGTATCTATTGTTATGTTGATATCTATTTTTAATCTTAAATGTAATCTGCGCAAATAAAGCAATAATACAGGGCAAAATAGTGTGGTTTGGCCTTTTTATGAGCTAATCAGATACACTTTCTAAATTTGTTTAAAAAAAAAGAAGTTAATTTTTGTTTCATTTGAGAAATGAAATGTTAAAACAAATTTACAGAAGGGTAGATTTTTCCCCAGTACAAAGTACAAAATATACAAAGTTCATTTCCCTTTTTGTTGCTATTGATAAGAATTTCCTACTACCTAAGCATACTGAATGAACAGTTGCCATAATTGATTCTTTAGCAGTAGCATACGTTTCAGGGCTCATTAACTGTTTGGTTGTGTGAGTTTATGAAACCTGTCTAGAAGTTGATCAACTCCTCCATAAAATGTATAAGTAAAAGTATTAGTAGACACAAATGATAAATGATCAGCTATGAGACAACAAAAGGCAAGCTTTAATCTTTTTCATCCTAGACTCGAAATCCTGTTAACACTTGTGGAATCCTGATTACCAGTCAAGAAAACAAAGGACAATGATATTGACTCTTGATGTTATAGACAGGATCGTTTAGAGTGTGGTGAACAGTTGTGTCGATATGATGAAGGTGATTACATGATGACATGACATTGCAACAAGGAACCCGTAAACAGTTTCTATTTGGTCTACTTAAGAGCTGGGATCTTGGAACAATTTTCCTTTTCCACACAGACACTGCAACAACGTAAAAAGATTCACTGTTGAATCCTCCCATTGTGACACATACAAACGAACAATTACACCAGCATGTTGTTATAAACACAGACTCACACAAACACACAAACACACACACACACATACACACGGACACACACACACGCAAAGCCACCCACACACACCCACCTACACACTCACTCAAAAACACTCTAACCTATTGATTACAAATATATCATAAATAGAGGAACAACGTCAATCATTTATTCTGTCAACAAAGCAGAAGAACATTAAATAACCTTTGAAAATATTCCTGTAAATTATGAATACAACATGTATATACAAACAATTTATGATTAAATATTCCTCCAAGACGCTATGCACAACCACCACCATAATATCAGTATCATCTACTGACTTATCACAAGACATTTCCAACCACCACCGAGTCAAAATGGACAATTTCAAAATAAGGGAAATGCATTCCTCATTTATAAGAGAAAGAATAGAAATAAAAGTAATTAATAATATAAAAAGAAAAAAAACAACAACAAAATTTGAATCTTGGAATTGATGTATCTGTGAAATATTGTGTTGATTGTAGAAGTAAAGAGAGAGAGAGAGAGAGAGAGAGAGAGAGAGAGAGAGAGAGAGAGAGAGAGAGAGAGAGAGAGAGAGA